>JAOXNN020000074.1:1310440-1327686 GCA_028571205.2 Hydropsyche betteni | reverse complement strand
ATGATGATTTATTCATTTAGAAAATTATTTTTATTCATGTGACAACTTTGATCGCGGAATCTAAAAAAACTGAGTTCAAAAAATTACACATAAGGGGATACTCTCGTTTTAAAATGACAAATCTCTACAAATTTATGTATGATATGATTGTCTCTGGGGAAAATCTTAGAGCCATTTAAAAAAAAATCGAATGTTTCGATTTATTATGTTAAATATCAGCCAAATCAGAAAAATTTTCCATTTTACAAGATGAACAATCTACAATATACTATTATAATTGCCAAAGATTTTATGGACAAAATCTTAATTTATCTCATACGATATTTTGTGATATCTTGCTCTTTTACAGTAAAAATAAGATGTTTTGAGTTTGCTGATGTTCAACCTAATGTGCCAAGAAACATAAAAGTATTTTAAAACCTTTCAAGATTTTTTCCAGAAATGATAGCACCCTCAAAATTAGTGCATCAATTTGCAAAAATAGCCTTTTTAAAAGTATCCCCTATATAATAGCGGATTTATGTGTGTGTATTCGTTCATTCAATGACGTTCGAGACTTTTTCGCGAATATGGTTTTTATGCGTATGCAGTTAACGTCTATAATATGATGCTTATTACGCTCACGACTTCGGTATTCTATTATGGCTTTTATGCGTATGCAGTTAACGTCTATAATATGATGCTTATTACGCTCGCGACTTTGATATTCTATCATGGTCTTCATGCGTATACAGTTAACGTCTATAATATGATGCTTATTACGCTCAGGACTTCGGTATTCTATTATGGTTTTTATGCGTATAAAGCTAACGTCTATAATACGATGTTTATTACCTACTGCCTCCGGCTTTTCCTATATGTCACAAACAAATAACAAATGAACTATTTTGATTTTATTAATTAAATATTAAATATTCCAATCAGGTACACATTTCGGGTTCGCAAAATCGGGTTTCCATATTTTATCGTTTTCCGTTTCTTAACAAAACCACAGCCGATGTTATTAACATCAAGCTTATTTACTAGTTTCCTTATAATACACAGAATACCCTCTGATTACTAAAAATGACTCAAACAATACCCAAAAATACAATTCCAACCATACAAAAAAAGCAACACGAGCCATCAAATTTTTATTAACCCATCAGATTCCGCCGGCCGCACAAATGACGCATTCAACGCGACACCGAAACGCGTCGCGCCCACCTTTTTCAGGCGAACTCGCGTGTATCGCACCTTCGGCCCTAGCCCCCGATGATTGATGACGTTCCTACCGCCGCCATCGCCGCTGCGTTGACGTCATCGGGTCCGCTGCTTCCGGGTCTACCCTTTCCGCGGTTGACCGTTTGTTCGGGCAGGGCGTGTCCTAATGGCGGCGGGACTCTTGCATGTCAAAGGGCACTCGCCGCCGAACGACACGGATTCGAAACGTTAGGTGTTCTGGGTGGATATTGAAATTGGGTTTGTGTTTATGGCGCGAGTTATTATAATGTCGAATCAGCGGTGGGTCTACTTTTATAGGAGCGCTAGTATATAGGCCCGATGTTGGTAACATCGGCTGTGGATTTGTTAAGAACGGAAAACGATAAAATTTGAAAACCCGATTGTGTGAATCCGAAATGTGTGCCCGATTTGAATATTTAATATTTAATTAATATAATCAAAATGGTTCATTTGTTATTTGTTTGTGACGTATATAGGCTACGCGATGCCCGTACTCGATTTGAATGTATTTAATATTTAATAAATAAAAGCAGTTCATTTGTTATTGACACAGCATCTGTCATCGGTGATTATATTCATGTATAGGGGATTCAAGTATTTTTTCCACTGCGTAATCGTCGACGTATTGCATTAGTCAATGGAGACGCTGTACATATAAGCATGATATTATAGACGTTATGTGTATACGCATAAAGACCATATACGCATGAAGAATTATATATAGGGGATCGACGCGTCTTTTTAAAGTAGCGAGTGTCATCGACACAGATACACAGACAAACAGACACACAGAAATCCGCTGTTATATATAGGGGATGAGGCATCAAAAATTTTTGGGGTGCCGTTTTACATAGAAAGGGCTCGGCAGTAAACAGTGCTAAACGCCAAAATTATTAAAGTAAGTTTCTTTTATTTACTTCGAAAATTAGTACATTTACTACAGAAATCCCCTATATGTAATGACGGATTTTTGTGTGTGTATTTGTTCGTTGAATGACGCTCGCTACTTTTTCGCGAATATGGTCTTTATGCGTATACGGCTAACGTCTATAATATGATGCTTATTACCTACTGCCCTGGTTTTGCCTATATGTCGTAATTGTGACAATAATAAATAAATTGGTTTATTAATTAAATATTCAAATCAAGTACGGGCATCAGATAGCCGATTTTACTACTGGCTTTGCCATTCCAATTTAGCCTGTATTTCCATTAAAATAACGGCTATAATCACTATTTATATCATTCTCGAACTCGAAAATCGCGACCTCCAAATTTAGTCTTTATGGTAATTATAATAACGGCTATAATCTTCGTAATTTTTATTTTAATACACAATAGTATGGTTATAAATTCACAACTGATGTTATCAACATCGGGCCTATACATTATCCTCTATATATATAACAAACGGGCATCGAATTTTCGCAAAGGAACGGTTATAAAATATTTTTGCATAGATTTAATTTTTTTTATATAATTATGTAATTCACAGCCGATGTTATTATATTATATTGACATCGGGCCTATATAATAGTTAATAAATAATTCCACATTCTCTCAAAAGATGACAGTACTATGTCGGGTTACTACTAATTTTATTTGCATCTAAATGCAGGTAAACTATTTTTTTTAATATCTCAAAAAGTGACAAATGTCGCATAGTAGGTACTATTTACTGTCGAGCCCCTCATATGTTACGCAACATTTGTGTAGTCGCGTTTTTTTATGAAAAACGTAAATATTTTTTCGTGAAATTTAACGTTGTCTATTAAAATATTATCCCTCTGTGTTGTTATCTGTCAAATATGACAGTCGATGTATCTTGCGATATAGAAAACTGGGAAAACATGTATTGCTTACATCAGAGTGTTGCGATGTAGTTAGACTGCATATTGAGATGCAAAGCTCAACTATGTAAAACATAAAATAGCTTTTTCTAGAAGATGAATATCGAGGAATCGGCAGTTGAAAAAATCATTTTAATACTAATATCATATTTTTAAAATTTCACAAAACACACAGGATTTTTGACGGTTTTTTTATGGAAAAAAGCAATTATATAATACAAACGTTGCGTAAAACATATTTATAATATAGGTTCGGTTTTCAAAACCTATCTCCTCCCTCTATAAATAACTAAAATTATAAAAATTAGTGCCACATCAAAATTAGTTTATTATTGATTAATAGCCGTTTTCATAAAAAAAGATAAATGTGAAATTTTAGAAAATAAAATTTGCTTTTATCTAAACAAATGCCTTTTTCCTTAAAGTGATTCAAATTTCATGATTACTATAGAAACAACTTAATAATTAACGAAAATTGTTTTTTCAAAAATAGTAGAACTCTTTCCAAACGGATTACAACGCCTCTGAATAAATTCACCTCTGTACAGAACGATGTATTAATCCGTACGCGATGAATAGAAATTATTTTTATATGATGAGTCATTTGCAGGGTTTTTTATATACTAATTTTTAATTGGTGCGAATAATGTTTGTGGGTATGAAAAAAATTGTCGGGTCCGAGACCTTGCGATTTTATATCGGCGAAACTACCTTGACCGGCGTGTTTGTGCCAGAATGTAGCAAAACATTAGATTTTTAGCGATACGACCGAATAAATTATGATAATTTGCCGTTAAGTTCTGGTTTCAAAATTACACATTTGAACGTTCGCGAATAAACGCCACTGTGTAATATATTTTCGATGAGAGGCCGTTTTTGAATTATTAAAAATAGGCATATTCACGTTGCGTAAATGTAATTGCGACGAAAATTTTTAAATTTTCGGTAATAACGCGAAAGATGACATTTTTCGCGTAAATATTTTCTTATTAACGTCGAGCGCACAAACGAGAAACGACTGCTATACAAATAAGCAAAAATAAGGCTTGTAACTTTTGAACTCTACCATTATTACATTTTTTTATATTTTTTATAAGTCCGTTCTTCGTAGGTGTATAAATATATTTTGACGAAAAGTGCCTAATTTAATTTGTTTCCTTTCGCATGTACACAACTTTATTGAAATTGCTCGTGCGACTCAAAACGGAGGGGGGGGGGGGCAATATTAAAATTTTCGCAATTGCCAAAATTTCGAATCGCTCCCTCACCTCCTTTGTTTTCATTACACTCCCTCACACTAAAGCTTTCTCTTTGCATCCCTCCCGCTGGATATTAACAATTTTCACGCCATAATCTCGATAATTACCCGCCGTCGCAGAAGTGTTAATATTTGTCGCGAAACGACCACAGCAACCTAAAGGGTTCGTATATATGGAGCGAAGTTTCACGGGAGCCAACAAAGACTACGTTTCGGCGTTCAGATGCTGAAAACTGAAAGGGCTGCTGAAATTCAGGGGGGGGGGGTGAAATTTAGTACGCGTTCGGCGAAAAAATATGGGGTCGAACGATCGTATGAAAGGGCAATATCCGATTTCTGTATCTCGAAACGAAATTAGATACGAACGGAAAATGGTCGATTCGATATTTATTTATCGTTTAATTTATGTAGATTGACGTTATCTTCGCGAATCGTTTTTTTTTGGGAATTTATTATTGAAATTTTCCGATTCTCCTTTTGGTTGAACGACCTATTTTTATACGAACTTTTGTAATTCAAAACCACGTTAATGCATATATAATATCACGCATGTTTTTTTTTGTGAATGTTATCGTGTATCCGTTTTAATGAAAGTGCTCATTTCAGTACCGAAGGAGAAAACACAAAAGAAAACATTTTCGCGATTTTTCTTTTCAGTGACAAAACTCGTTTTTATCAAGCCGATTTCTAAAGACGCTTATGACGTGTCATAATCCATTTTCTAATATTAATATCAATCGTAAATTTTATCAAATTCGAAATATCAATTAACGAATATTATATAAAAATTATATATTATGCTAAGAACTAGAATTTTTTATTATTTTTCAATACAATTTCAAGAAAATATATAATATTAATATATAAAATTTTAGTAAGCAAACTCAATTTTCTCACTTTCACATAAAAACTCAATATAGTCGCATCGCAACAATTCCGGCAAAACTTTCCGCGATACAATCGCACACACGCACGTGACGAAAAACAATTTACGGTCTTAGCGAAAGTGCTTTCATAACTTTCAGGCATTCCCTCTTAGTACGCAAACACACAAAACCGTTTACAAACTTTCAATATATCCATTCGTTTCTTTTAAAATCGACTCTCGGCGAGCGGACGATTAATCATCCCCACGGACGACCGTCATCCGAGGCTTCTTTCGCCAAAAACTACCCTCGTCAATGGGAGGCCTTCAGGAAACCCAGAAGACTCTATTAGATAAGGAAAGGTGGCTTTTCGGGAAAATTCTGTCCATTGTGCAAGTGCGTACGTGAGTGGAAAGGCAGTACTATCAACTTTTCATATCTCGTTTCCGAGCGGTCTATAATTGAAACAATAAACCTGGAACCTTTTATATGGTAGTCTAGATTCGAAATTCGCAATTTTCGTCTGAGTGGATTTTCGGTTGTTTGCAATAAACTTTTTTTTGAATTAAGAGGAAATTTGAAAATATATATTTATTATATTAATATATATGTACGTTACTTGATTTCATGAATAAAGTGAGCACCATCTTTTATAATCCTATAAAAGTTTATTGCTTTATTCATTAATGAAAATCAAATGAAATAATATATTATTTCAAAAAAAAAAACACCAACTTCAATACAATCGAGATATCTTCTATATATATAAAAATGAATGTTTGTATTATATTATATATTTGTTTGTATACTTGTTTGTTGCCATATTACTCCAATACGGTTCGACTGATCACCATGAAAATTGGCATGCATATGTATTGTTTTGTGGAGGAGGTTGTTAGCATCATTTAAATAGGGTGACCATATTTCCCAGAACCCAAAACGGGACGGTCCGCAAAAAAATGTTCCTCTCCATATATCGTTCGACCAATCACCATATAAAAAATAATTTGATTTAAAACACCGAGCCCCGAGCAAGGCCGGGACTAACGCTAGTTAAATATATAAATTACCTCAAAGAGTTTCAAATTTCATATAATTGACATTATCTTTTAATATATTAACTATATGTTAGAAAGTCTCGTTTATATATGATATAAATTAAAAACTCTAATCACAATTAAAGATCAGATCAAAAATTTTTTTCTATAATAAAGTTTAAAAAAATTTCATTTTCTTTTCGTTTCATTAATTAATTATTTTCATTTTATAATTCTGGAATATTGGTTCTGTCCCCATCATATACGCCAAAACGAAGGTTGTTGCTCCATTTCATGCTCCAGTATTAAAATACGATAGGTTTTGGTGATTTATAATAGGAGCGTGTTACGTGTTGAGGTCGGAAAAACTATGCGTAAGCTATGAAAATCGTTCAAATTGCTTTTTTTCAGTTTCGAGCAATTTAATTTGTTTTATTTTTGGTCAAATATATTTTTTCGCACGCTCAAACGTGACAAAGACCTGATGAATGTGTTATAAATTATAGAGGGTTTTGAATATGCAAAATTTGATTTATTATGCATCGCAAGGCTCAAAGAAAATGTGGGAGAGTTTTCAGGTGTTCTCTTTACGTTTTTCTTCGCTTTAATTTGGTATTATTTTTTCAAATAAAAATTATTTTTCATAAGCTCTTCGATATGAAAAATGAAAGTTTATTAAAATTTGAAATATTCAAAGCACATAATATTTCATTTTTAATAATGAATTTTCGCGAATCTGGAACGGCTATGAACTTCATTAAAAATATTATTAAATTTCTTTTCTGCGCTATATAATTTCGTCAGAATTAAAACGCGTCCTAAAAAAATCATAAACTACATCAGCAAAACAACAATTAACATTTTTATTTCGAATCGCGGCAACGAAGACAATAAAAAGTATACTGAAATGTTAAAATTCCGAAACGCGAATCTCACCAACCGAAGCGCATAAACTTTTACAGCCACAACGAAATTCAAACACAATGAGCCTCGACAGTTATCTTCCTCATAGAAAACTAAGATATATCCCGAAACGAGCACGTAACATCCCACATATGAAAAACGTAAATAAACACAACGGCGAGCCGTAAAACAAATAAACGACACCGATCGAGCCGGTCCATTACGAAATGCGTATATTTTTCTTAAGATCGAAATGGTGTGTTCGAAGCATGCGAGTGTTCTTGACGTGATGTGATGTGACGTGACGTCTCCAACGTCACGTAGAACCGTTAAGTGTTCCGAAATAGATCACCGGCGGATGGTGAATAGGAAAAACGCCATTAGAGCGAACAAAAATGCGGCAAACATGTCGAACATGCTCGTTAGATGGACGATTTTTTCAGCTTTGCTCGAAGCTTTCTGGGGAAAATGCGTGTGCGAGGAATGTGTGTGTTGGATGTCGATGGTCGGTGTTTATGACATGTGCGAATGTGGAAAATTGTATGATGTGTTTAGTGTTGTTGAAGGTTCAGTTTTGTTGATTTGGTTCTCGTTGATCGTCCAAGTTATGTAATGAATTGGGTAGTTCATAGATGGACGTGATTGCAAAACGTTGGCTTAAGAACGAAATATGATTTTTTTATATTGATGATTCAAATTGTTTGAAAACTAATTTTTATCGTACATAGAAAAACTCCGTAACTCTCGATGATATTATCCTTATTTTGCAATAATCATAATCTGCAAAATTTGATGATGTAATACAATATTTCATACCATCACTACATTCTTCAACTAATATCATGTTTTTGTTCTATCTTGTTCATTGTCTCTCCTTTTTTGTCTCACAATCAGATACATGATAAATAAATAAAATAAAAAAATCAAATTCTCAATTTAAAACATGTTATCACCCATCTTAATGCTCTAACATGAAAATTAAATTAACTCACACAATCTTAATAAACCGTCCAATACACATATAAATAAAAAATCTTATAACAACCTATATAAAGTAATTACCTAATCAATTTTCATGAATGAGAAATAAACAATTTCACAACCACTTTTATTATTTACACCAACACTAAAAATTCTATATAATAAAAAAAAGTATGCCAGTGTTCCAAGTTGACCTCTTCAAATTCGGTCTTTCGTGAAACACAATGCACGCGCGTTCTTATCGCAAAAGACGATCGAAAACTGTTACGAAAGTAAAATAAAAACGAGGATTGGGTAGCGGTTGGATATTTTTGCGATCACAATAATCTCCGATATATTGTTTTTCGTATATTGGCGAACGAAAACTTTGATGCTGCGTTCGTGACTCGAGGCAAGGTTCCGGTCGCATGTTTCGCCATTTGCAAACAAACCTCTCCTATCGAATTGGAAAAGTAAACAGAGACGAAATCGGTTTTCGATGATCAAAATTACACAATCCGCAACGCGTTATAGTATTTTCTCAAAAATTATAGTTGCGAGGTGCAACCGTGATAAATATCTCGAACAGGCGGCTGAATAATAATCCGGAACGTATTTTCGAAATATTTTATTAATAATTTTTCACTGGCGTTCGTATAAATATGAAAAGGTTCGGTAACGACCATGTTTTCGACGGTTATTACCCATTTAAAAGATTCATGTAGAATCTAGTGCCTACGGCGACCACTCGTAGCTATGCGAAGAAAAAACGCGCTATATATTATAACTCGATCGTGTGAAAATTTCCATACTAAAAAGCTGGATTTTGTATATATTTTTTGCGAAACTGGAAACGTCATAAATACAATACAGTAAAAATGAATTGATAAGTACAAAAGTTATGTTGGAAGAGCAGTTTTAACGACGACTCGTGGTTGTAAATGGACGTTAAGTTTTATTAGGCAACTTTTGAAAAGTGCCCATATTTTTACTACGGTTTTTGAACCTTTGACATGTTTTAGTCTATGCTTTATGTCTGCGAAGTTATTCGGCAAACTGAGGCAAATTTGGACCGTATCCGTTTTTTTCAAGATGAGCCTTTTTTAATTCGAAATTTTCCCTTTTATGCGAGAAAATTAACTTTTGAGAACGGTCCATTCGTCATCGTTTGTCCAAGAAAGAAAACTCTATCAAGATTTACTTACGCATAATACTGAACGCACAGCTTAATCTATCTCTATTGAATTCTTTTTAACTTGATTTTTTTATTTTTAAAATTTTATAAAATAAATTGAAATACGATTTTGTAGAAAATACAGTTTCGAAAGTATACCGATTAATTTTACTTTGTATCAAAGATAAAGGCGAAATTCACATTGAAACTAATTTCAATATCTTTTCAAACCCATTATTCTATAGATGTGACTAATTTTGATATACGACTAAGGCGGCTCAGTTTATCAAACATTTCAAATGGAGAAATTTAATTCGTCAGATAAAACTTTCCTTTTGAATATTTTACACTTAATTAAATAAACACAAAATAGGGTAACAGTGACACTACTAGTCAAAGAAAACCCGTGAACAACTATAATACAATAAAGTTGTCGCGCTAAGACCCAAGTGACCTTTCGCTGGCTTAACAATTGCTGTATCTTCTCTCCGTATATGTATTTTTAGCCCTTAAAAGCCTTGAGTTGCATATTTCATAAGGTAAACGCTATCCCAATTAGCTCAGGTACAAACCTACGTCTGTCAAACTCGTTTATTTTATTGTCCGCAATACTTTCTTTTTACATATTCGTCCAATTAATGCTCTCATACAAACGAGGCGCTAATGGAAAAACATAACGCGAGGAAATTGTTCGGAGGGGGAGGATAATGAGCGAAGTTTCTGTCGGTTTATTTAACGTTTTCAGATTAAATTAAAAGTTTGCAAATTACCTCGGCAGGAAACTAATTCGCTTAAGTGGTTTCGAATCTAATCGAAGTTTTTCGAATTATGCTCTTACGATAATTAGCGCGCGAGCTGTGCTCGGAAAAAAAATATAAATGATATCGCAACACGTCGTAGATGGGATCTTTTTTTTTCACACAGTATGTGGAAAAAATTTGCGGGAAGAACGAATAAAATTTTGTATGGCGGGTGCTTTTAAATGTAATTAGCTTTTTATTCAATAGAAAGAGACAAGGCAGCAGAGAACAAAAGCCTGCGTCTGAAACGTAACCTATTTATTTCGCTTTTTTCCTTCATGCAGCTGAAAACCGCGATTTTTCAACCATTCATCATGCGAATGAGACATTTATACGACCGTACTTTGGTTTCAGAATATAATTAATTTCTCCCATCGCAACTTGAGACATCCGAATGCCGAATTTCGTTGGTGCGAACTTTAACGCACATAATAAAGTCATTCATTATCAAATTTGACAACTCCCTATCGGGGAATCTTATTTTTTAACCTATTTTTTTTAATATTTCACAAAAATCAATACATTAACGATTCTATAAAAAAACATATTTTTTTATTCGATTACGTATCAGAGCAACTAATTATCAATAATAACGAAACTCTTAATTCCATATTTCGCGTATTATGGCCAGTTTTAATAATGCTTTAATGTTAATTAAATGGTATAATAAATCACGGTCATTTCGGCATCATAAAAACAACGAATCGGCCGTATTTCCTCTTACATTACATCCGAAACCATCATTTATAACTCGATCCGACATATCCTCCGATTCACGAAAGAATCCCATTATTACTCAACGCCGAAGGCAAAACCGCAATCTTCGGCCTGCTAATTATAATAATTAATCCCCGCACTTAACCCCTGATAAAAGGGAAAGCGTCGGCTTCAAAAACTTACGTTAGTTCTTCGCGGATTGGCTCGAGAGAAAATACCGCAGATCGTTTCTCTTAATTACACATTCAGCACTAATCGTGCGAAAATAATCACTTCTATTACCGCACTGGCGAAAATTCGATTTTCCAGAAATTTTCCTACGCAAGTTCCTTGTGTACATAAGCGGATCCCTCGAGACGGACTGAAAATACTGAACCGTATCCTTTGTATTAAAACATTCTATATAAGCCCGCCTTGATCAATTTTTCAATCTGGTTTTTTCGCAGAAAAAGTTCTTAATGAAAAGGAATTGTTTCGGTTGCTTTAGATTTTTGCTTATTTCCCAATACGACCGACATTTACACAAATCCTTGTTTTGTACCAGAAAGTAAATACGCAGAATTGTTTCATTGTAAGGTGTTACTTTGTTTACTCTTTTTGATTACTTTATACTAATCAATATCACACAGAATTTTAATAGACGTCATTTCCAATTAATATTATTTCATATCGGAACCGGCGCAAATACGTTTCATATAAATTGAATGATACGCCGTCGTTAAATTTTAATGCAATTTAACTTTCTGTTATATACGATGGGATATAAAATGAAAGCATTGGTGTTTTTTCACATCTGAAAACCCATATAGAAAATTTAATACGATATCGAATCCGAATTACACTGGCGCGGTTTCAGATTTAATTCCCGTACATACGCGTGCGTAGTACCCACACTATCGGCAATGCTATAGAAAAATATATGTATTTTATTCCTGAAAAGCGATCGAATATCGCCAAAACGAATCCGTAAGGCACTGAAAGTAAAGCGGCGTATAAAAAATAGCATAAAACGTGAAGAAAATTGAAGATTATTAGGGAAAAAGGCGGAGTTTTCACGGAAGTAATTTTCCGCAATGAATAGCTGTACGGTACGAATCATGGGCAATAGATTTGTTTTCGATTCGGGTTGTTGAGAAAAAGCAGAGTATTTGGTATGATATGAATGTCCTTTTTCGCATGGAAATAAAATATTTTGAGCTATGATGGTTTTCCTCTTCGTTTCGGCAAATTTCTTGCGATTATATGTTTTATTTTTTATTGTGTGTCGAAATATCAAAGTATGTGCATATATGAAGGATTTCAGCATTAAAAAATTTTATGAGGCTTTTCTGAAATAACAACCTCATAATAAAACCTGTCATTGCGCAACCCGTTCATTTTGTAAATGCGTACATATTTCGTATTTGAATTATGAAAACAATTTCTTTTGCTAGCGATACCACAATATTTTATTACCATATTTCGTTGATTTATATTTTCGGTAAACTATATAAACGTATTATGTTCCGTGCTATAAAAATCTATTATATAACCGAAGACAAATTTTGAAATATTTATGAAGACTGATAATTTTTAACATTGATGGAAATCATACAAACTACCATTAAAAATATAATATGATATTACATATTCGAAAAAAATTGCGAAATAAAATAGTTATTGAATAAAAAAAATCATGCAAATTCGACAAATAAGTTTTGATTTCATTTCAAGTAAATCGCATGGGTTTTATCTTTGTAAATATGTAAACAAAGTAATTGTGTAAAATGACATTGTTCTTTGGCAATGTCAAAAAGACTCTCAATTACCAAATTTCTCTATCTATAGCAAAATACATACACATCTTCAAAATATATTTTGCGTTCCTCGAACGATGAACCGTTTATGAAAAAACTTACTATATTTTTATTTAAGTAGAAAACTTTTGATTGTGTGAGGTAAAATATATCTCGTAGATAATTGTCTAAGCTCGTTTACAAACATGAATTGTCTCACAAGCCCATAAATATCTGCTGTAATATTAATTCCTTCTGTGTATATTAAATCGCAAATATAATTTCAAATAATATATTTATGTACGAAATACATAAGCCTACTGAGATTCTTTTTCCAAACAATTTTTTTTCTTTTACGACAGCCTCCTTTGAAATCGATCAGTCAAAATCGTGTCTAGCTACTTACTGAGGAAAATTTCTTTGTTTTTATTTAAATTCCGAAAAGTAAATTATTTCGTGGTTTATTCAAATTCTAAGTCCAAAAGATCAAATTTAAATATTTCGAATTTACACACGATAAACTTTTTATCGTAATGAGAAAAATGTTTCAGCAAAGTTGGCGTTAGTTATTTTCATATTTCACGAAAAAGTGACTTTTAATTTCAAAGCTATAATATATCGAATAAATTTGATAAGTTTATAAAACTTTCTGTAAAAAAAAAGAAGAAAATATTTTTAAGACGAAATAATTCAATCTCAAAAAAAAGCGACTTAGAACGCCTTTGTCTTTTCGAAGTCATAAAACCTGGAAAATACACAGAAATTCCCCGAGCAAACTCTAAATATCCAGCGACAGTTTTCCAAACTTAAAAGCATCAAGCTTTCTCATTAACAACGCATCACTTCAGAAGCAATCTGAAAACCCATTATGCAAGTGACCTAAATTTTAAAATCCCAATTTGTGCACAATTCGTTTAAGAGAAACGAGGCCATTACGACGAACGAATACCGCCTGCAATGCAACCGAAATATAAACAACCTCAAAGCCCTACATTTCCGAAAACTTCCCTCAAAGTATAATCTACCCCCATTTTCACAATCGCCACCATTTCCCTTATTTTATTCTGAAAAACACGAACAAAATCCGCATCCGACCAATCGATGAATCAAACCCCCTAATTTGCGCCAAAGCTCGGATTATACAACGAATCCAGCCGAAAGGCAAAACTAACGTCCATCGATAAATCATTATTAACCATCCCTTGACCGACGATGACTGTTGGAACAAATAAATCGGCAAAACTGACGAGGAACGGCCGGCGGAACGGCGCAATAAATATTCGAGACTGTGGGGGCGAAAAGCGGGTGTACAAGAATATATCCGCCATATTGGCGAAATCTCGTTATTTATTGCGGGGGCCATGTTGTTCGTTGGCTGTCATAACGGCCTCTGTTTCTCCTCTTGCATTTTTCCGACTTTACTTATTTACGTGCGAAATCCAATTTCGCAAAAGAAAAATACGCTCGATAGATTAATAAAAAACGATTTTTCGCAGGTAGATTTGTGAAATACATGCTTTTTTTTATAATAAAAAAAAAATTATTTACCATTCGTGATGATGCATCGTATCAGCGCAGCAGTGTCGCTCAATTATGAAATGTCACTCGTCCTTAAATATCTTTCATAAACACACAAAAAACAGTACCGAATACACACTAGTGAACACTTTTTAAACTTACATTAAATATAACGAACGAACCGCATAAACTACCCAGCAACGGTCCGCACCATGGATACAAATCTAACAATACCCAAACTGCAACGGTCGCACTTAAAACTTACTTCCGACGAGTATAGACGGTTCCAAAAATATTCATATATATCCGCAATAAATCTTAGCCGGCCACAAAGTTGCAGAGTGTCCCCGCCGGCGGCCAGGGGCGGGCTGTGGCCGCGAAGGGCAGTTGTTTCGCGCGAGTGTTTCGCCGGTGGTGTGGTGGACGACGTCGGGGGCTGCAGCCGGTGCAGGCGTGTGCAACCGTCGGGCCGCGGCCAGCGACAAGCGCCGACTGTGGCTGCGGACGAGGTGCCGGCGAGGAGTCAGGGGTCGGCAAGGTAGGGGCTGCGGGACCGCGAGGGGTGGCCGATCGGGGATGGTTTTTCGTTTTGTGTTTGGGTCGTGGTGGGTTTTTTTTTTAGTGTCGTTTTGATGAAGATGCTGTTTAAATTGTTGGAATGTTAATGGGATTTTGGTCAGAATTTTTATCCCATTTTTTAGAATTTGTTTGACACTGGTCAGAATTTTGATCGTGGTTTGATCAGAATTTTAATTGAGTTTGTCAAAATTTATATTGAATGGTCAGAAAAATAAGCTACTATTTAAATGGTCAAAGTGTAAATAAGATTTTGGTCAGAATTTTTATCCCGTTTATTAGAATTTGTTTGACACTGGTCAGAATTTTAGCTGGGTTTATAAAAATTTATATTGAATGGTCAGAATAATAAGCTACTATTTAAATGGTCAGAATGTTAATGGGATTTTGGTCAGAATTTTATCCCGTTTATTAGAATTTATTTGATACTGGTCAGAATTTTAGCTGGGTTTATAAAATTTATATTGAATAGTCAGAAAAATAAGCTACTATTTAAATGGTCAGAATTTTAATAAGATTTTGGTCAGAATTTTCATCCCATTTATCAAAATTTATTTGACACTGGTCAGAATTTTGTTCATGTTTAGGTCAGAATTTTAACTGGATTTGTCAAAATTAATATTGAATGGTCAGAAAATATGTTGCTATTTAAATGGTCAGAATGTCAATAAGATTTTGGTCAGAGTTTTTATCCCCTTTATTAGAATTTATTTGACACTGGTCAGAATTTTGATCGTGTTTTGCTTAGAATTTTAACTGAGTTTGTCAAAATTTATATTGAATGGTCAGAATAGTATAAAGAACGCTAACCCAAACTAACCTATTCTGACCGTTTCGTTATTAAATTCTGACCGTATGTTATTCTATTCTGACAATTCATCGTTTTATTTTGACCGTTTTTGATAAAAAAATTCCGACCAAAACATGATTTAAATTCTGATCATTTGATTTTTTGCCTTTTCATAATAGTGAGGGTTAGTTTTGATGTATTACAGATTTTTTTCATAATTATTATTCTATTAGGAAATAGGCCCGATGTTAATAACATCGCAAAAAATTTCAATGATACGTATAGAGGTCACCGGCCACGAAAGTGTTCGATCAATAACTATAACGAAACGATTTAAACGTCAAATCAATTAAAACAAACATCCCGACAAACTCCAACTCTACAGCTTTTTCACTTCATTTTCAACCTTTTAAACTTCAAATTAAACCTTTTACAAATCAAATCCAACCAAAACAAAAAAATTTTTCGTCATTTTTAAATTTGTTAAGATTTCATGAAATATTTTAAAAAAACTATTTGATAATGTATCTAATAGTTTTTTTGGATATGTATCCATGGTTACCATTTTCAGATTAATTTATGAAAAAAAAATTACAGTAAACCTTCTATAACGTCCCCTTCCTATAACGTCCTCCCCCCTATAACGTTAAAAAATGTTTAACATGTAAAAATGTCAAAAAAATAAATAAAATGTTTCATTTATCGATTTCCTTAAATTCCTCCCTATAACTTCGAACCTATCTCGACATTATAGGGGGGGTTTACTGTAATTCATTATGTATGTAAAAATCATCCATTGAGATTATCAAAGTCACATTGAAGAATAGGTTGTATTTCATTAATTATCCTCTATATATCTATCTGTGTATCTATTCGATGACGCTCGCGACTTTTAAATGAACGACCTGAATGAACGATACTAATAATAATGATGATGATGATGATGATGATGACGATGATGATGATGACGATGACGGTGACGGTGACGGTGACGGTGACGGTGACGATGACGATGACGGTGACGGTGGTGGTGACGGTGATGATGGTTACATTTCGGGTTCACACAATCGGGTTTTATTACAAAATTTTAACGAATTTCTCATGATTGAATCTGATTTGTAAAAGATGAAATTCGAAGTTGAAACGATCAAATTTCGAAATTAAAAGCAACAACAAAATAATTCAAACCCCAAACCGATCAAAAGCAAACATCTCGACAAACTCCAACTCTCTCTAAACAAATAAAAACGAGCAAACATCCACACAAACCGGCGACCCTCCGATTGACGACCCCTGCCCCGCTGGCGTAGCGTAGAAAGGGACGCGGCAATACGGCGCGAAAGGGACGGGTGCGAGTGGGTCGTCCCGGCCCACATACGGCCGCAGACTGGGCCTCTACGAACTCTACGCCGCTACGCCAATCGATTGTCGACAACAACACACGACCGCACAACACGCTCCTGAGGAACAAGAAAAACCTTCCGCTGTGCTACGTGTCGGACATGCTCGTGTTTTTGATTTGAGTTTATTTTTGAGCCGGGTTTTGGTGTTGCGGTGGAAGTTTGGGGCGATTTTATTGTGACGGTTTTAGTGTGTAGTTTTTTTTAAGGGGGTATTCTACTCCAGAAGCTTAAATTTCAGGCGTTTTTACGCGTGGAATAAAAAAAAAACTAAAAATATTTTTGTCTCCGTTTTTTTTACATAATATATATTAATCCCCTATATATAATAGCGGATTTCTGTGTGTGTGTGTGTGTGTGTGTGTGTGTGTGTCGATGACGCTCGCGACTTTTTATAG
>JAOXNN020000074.1:1228368-1301107 GCA_028571205.2 Hydropsyche betteni | reverse complement strand
CGGGTAGCCTATATGTCACAAACAAATAACAAACGAACTATTTTGATTTTATTAATTAAATATTAAATATTCAAATCGGGTACATATTCGGGTTCACACAATCGAGTTTTCACATTTTATCGTTTTCCGTTTCTTAACAAATCCACAGATGATTTTACTAACATCGGGCCTATATACTTGTCATCATATAAATTTCAATTGTGAAAAAAAATTTATGTTACGGAAATTTCATATTCAAATATTTTTCTTTGTGTGAATACCGAAACATCTCTCTTTCCAAATTCTCTCTCTTCCTCGTGTGAAACAATTCAATGAAACGTATTTAGTTAACTGACATAACCAAACAGACATATTACGACACAAATTTAATCTTGACAATTACATAAATGTTTTAATCGTATTACCTACTATGTAGTGCAACCAAAATACAAATAGACAAACGAACAGAATGCACGTCAGTTGCAATACGCGAAACAATAAATCTTCCCTTAACATTCCCGTATATAAATTCTGCATTTCGCGCATCTGTCTTTTCTCACATATGAGAGAGTGGCTTTATATGTAAGAATTACAATAAGCACGTTTACTTGATCTTTCCAAACATAGATGTCACTATAAATAAACAATATGCGAAAAAAAATTCAATTTTAAAAATTCATTTTTTCTTTATATACGGAAATCAATTTAGCGAAAAATATCAAAATTCCGCGATAGACCATTTTTCAAATCGGCACACGCTCCTCGAACATCGCCCCCAGTAATTACCCTTGTTTACACGCAACTCCATTCCACGACGCTCACGCAGAATTTCAAAAAGCCTTTGTTGTTATTTTTTGTCGTAAATTGAAACGGACCCGCCGAAGTCGGACGACAAAATTTGCATCGTAATTTAATAATTCGGTCAAACACGTGGCCGTTTGTCATTCGTGCAAATTTGCATTATCCTCCAACTTCTGCGTGTCGTGTCCGCTGCCATTACGACTAATTTACGTTCGTGAAATTATGAATAAAGTACACGCAGTTCACCTGGACGCACACAGCAATAATAATGAAAAAAAAACGTATACACTAACCGTAATCCTTGAAAAAAGTAGGTTAAGTGACCCGAACGGACCGCCAAGGATTTCGTTAAAAAAGCATTTCCATAATTTTCCCGTCCGAAAACCTATTTAATACACACTGCGCCTTTTATTTTACTTTTCATGTTTATTATTTGCACGATTTTTTTAATCGCACTGTTTGCACAAGGGAGACGCAATTTTTAATCCGTCGAAATTTAATACGACAGTCATCGAACGTGAACGTACTCTTCCATCTTAAAAAAGACACTGAATTCATGAAAATTTTATAGGTTTTCGTTAATGATGATGGATCGAAATTGTGTCGCGTGTACAGCCGTGGATCGCCACTATAATTTATTCGACTTTGGCGCGCATTTTGTAAAAATACAAAAGCATAGAGTCGTCACAAACTTTTCGCCATAAAGGGGCCGCGTAATGCAAAAACGTTGTATGCAAGAGAGCCGTGCGGCAACAAAGCAACTAGACCGAAGAAGCGCAATTGCCTGCAAACTTGTACCGACGTATGTGTCAGTATCTTTATAGTGTATTATTTTATGTTTGAAAATCTAAAAATTTTATTTTCTGCCATTTGCTGTGCGGAAGAATTATTTTGTGTTCAAAATGTAGCAAATTTCTACGTATCACTGGAATCGTTGTTTGATAAGGGTCGATAGTTAAAAGTATCATCGTACCAAAGTTAGTGATCCACAATTTATGTTAAACGGCTAGTCGATGTATATTGTCATGAATAATTGATTTGATTGTTTGATGCTTCAACTTACAAATATTTATAAATATTTAAGCGAACTTCAACATTTTTTTTTTGTTTGATGAATATTATAATATACAGTGAGAATTCGTGAATGTTAGTTTACATTAAAGTAAATTATTAAATTTTTTTAATAAAATGCTTAGAAACGTTACACTCTATGACACGTACCATACAAAAGCATTTATTTGGAATTAGCAACTTTCACTACTGAAAAGTGAAACAAAGCACTCATTAACTACACCATGTAATTACCTTAAGACCATCTGACAAGAAACAGTTCCAACATTCAACTCCTCAAGAAACACCTTATCTACTCAATAACCCCCAACACCAACACCACTCTCAAACCCCACAGACTACTCACGACCATCGAACCTCATTCCAAAAATAAAAAAACCCTCAAAACATAATCGAATTACACCAAATTTCCTCCGAGACACCATCAAACCTTATCACGCACCCCCAACGAATCTAACGACTTTACAGCCTTCTACGAATTTCTAGGCTACACACACACACACCCCGGAACGTTTCGGCCCAACAGTGTGTCGCCATTATGTAAAATATGTATTGTTTTGTGTATCGATTGGTCGCGAAGGTTGCGTCACTGGCGACACACGAAACACACTTTATTGCGATCCGACACGCCAGTTACCTGCGGGCGATGGTCGATCGGCGGGTGGTTCCCAAAGTTTTCGAGGGTTTGACACCCCTTTTGGGCGGTGGGTGGGTTTGGTTGGGGTTTTTGTTAGGGGTGGTCGTGTTTGTGGCGGTTGACGGCTGTGAAATGATTGAGGGTAGGTCGGGAATGTGTAAATTGGTCGTTGATGTTTGTATATTTTTGGTGTGATGAACATTTTGATAATTTAAAATGTGAACTTTTAGAAACGCTAAATTCAATATTGAACCTATCAAGCGTGGTTCGTTTGATATTCGAAAATGGGAATTTAGTGTGTCGCTAGTTTTCAATCAACGTTCACTAAAATATGAAAGAATGAAGTCTTTCGAAAATCAATTTGACGAAAATTTACATAAATTTTATATTATAATACCCAACCTTTTCGACATAATACGAATATAAAAAAATAGATTATTTTTAAATAATTTAAATATTATACAGATAGCCACTGAAAGACTGATGGGTTTGGAAAAATTATAACTTATTCATTTTCAATCTTTCTTATTTTATATTTTAACAAATTATAGAACATCTTTTGAAAATTAAAATGGTTACATATAATTTGCACCAATGATTAAAACTCTCCAGTTTAAAATTAATTAAGTAATAAAATATTTCCCGTGTTTTCTGAGATTCAATCATAGATCTTTCGCCGGAATAGAAAAACTTAATGAGTTTTAATCATCCCTCGACATAATTTACAGCTTTTTTGATCTCCAAAAAATTTTCTACAACCTATAAAAAAATAATAAATAATCAAGCTATAACTTTTCCAAACCCTTTAATCTTTCAATAACCACCGTATACTGAATCCAACTCAATTCCAATAAAATTCATCAATCGACCAAATCAACACTAACACGCTCAACGTAACAAAACAATCAACTAAATTATATACATATACGAAACACATTTTCAACAATATGTCAATTGACTCAAACAAAATTTTCGAACCTACCCACAAACCAAACCGCGAGTTGTAAAAAGAGCTAATTCACCAACCAACTCATACTATTGTGACTTGTTATCATAATCAAATTTTAAGGACAATTATTCATAATTGGCGTCCTAAAAACTTAAATTTCAAACCTCATCCTGTATTTCTTATCTTCGCATGCGGCTTTTACTATTGTATTAATTATTTGTTATCTTATGCTTTATCATAGACCCCACCCAAATAAAAATAATATAAAAAGCTTGTGTAATCAAATTAAGTCAGTTTGAATCGTACGTTCAAATCGTAACGGACGTCCAGTCCGTTACAATTCTAACAATACAAGTTTCAAGTTCATTGCAACTTCTTACGATAGAAGAAAATTAATAAACGATTGATTTATCCTGAAGAGATTTATCATTGTATTATTTTTTTCATTGCTGGTCAACACCTCAACTTAATTAGCGCAGTGATAGCATTGGAAAAAAGGTTATCCACATCAAAATCTCATTTAACTTCAAGCAGCTTAAACGCAAAGGATTATCGAGTCAACTCTGCAAACTTCAACGGCTAATTAAAGACGAAGAAATAACGAGACAATCCAGGTGACCTGAAGAACCAGAAGGACCCAGGGCGAGTTCCTACTCCTCACACCACAACCTGCAAACTAAAGGAGCACCTAGTCGACAATGAAAATTTACGGAACATTTCTGATTCATCTCATGTAATTGTCTTTGTATTTAAATCTTTTGTCATCCATGAAAAGATTTTTTCGACTTTTTCCTCATTCCACTCGTATACGTAGAAGCAATTGTTTACCATATGATTCAAATTCACTGAAAACAATTAAACTGAAGACGTATAATAGCGCCAAAGACAACGGTTTATTGTCTGAAGCAGACATATTTTCATTGGAGAATAATAAAATTATAACAAACAAAATGGCGTTAGAAGTCAACCCTATCGATATTTACAATAATCTAAGAATTCCAGACGCTGTTAAAAACATCCTTGAATTCGACGGCAACCCACGTTTGTTGCATATTTTTTTAAATTATGTAGATCACGTTGTTGAATTTTTTCCAAATTTAAATCATCGGTAAAACTAACAATGTTCCCAACACGTACGGTAGCTTGATACTATGGTCTGAGATCAAGCAGAATCTCATATCGCCATCAATGTATATGAATGTTGTTCATTATGGGTTTTTATTAACTCGATTTCTTCTCGTTTCCTTATGTTATGAAATTCCAATTTTTTAAGGTTAATGACCTCTGTTATATTTGTTACGTTTAAGGAGTTGAACATATTCGTCTTAATTTTTATATTATTCCAACTTGTCGACATTTCGCTTGGGTACGTCACATCGTTTATCTTGACTGTACAATTTTTATATCTTATCAACAACGTTCCTGTGATTTGTCTTCTTTTATTTCCACAAGTGCTGTCCAATGTTATTTGGGTTACTGTAGTTGAAATCAATATGTGATTTGGTTCTATCATCTAGATATATTCATCTTCCTTTGTTTCTGTTAGGTTGCAATGAGCTTGTTCATTTGTTATTAATCTTGTGATACAATTATCCTTAGAATTTTTTGATGATAATTTGGATTTACAATAAAATACATCTTCAATATTTAGATATGGTGCATCTAAATATTCAAATCGATAATCATCCAAAAAAAAAAATTTAAAGTTTAGGAGTGAAGATGGTTTTTGTTTCATTAATGGAAATCGATTTTACGTATGTGGCATAATTTACCTGGATTATTATACACATTAGGAACTTCAACATTAAAAATTAAAATTGTTGTAATAAACTTGGAGTTCTAACAATTCATATATATGTTCATATGAGATTGAAGGAAATTAATAAATGACTAATTTATCCTGAAGAGATTCAACATTGTTTTATTTTTTTTTATCGCTGGTCAACACCTGAACTCAATTCGCGCAATCAATCTCCTCTCATAAAAACCAAACATACCGCCGAAAAACTATCTCAGCCCGTTCCTCGAAAGCCTCCGAGCGTTCTTCCATCGTGGACAATTGCCAAAAGCGTTCGCGAAAGTGGAGCGTTGCAGATTCCGATATCTGGAGCGCTGTACATAAACTAGATAACGGACGCCATGACGCCGAAAAACGAGCGCCATTTAATGGCGGGAAAACGGGGGGAGTGACGAGTGACTGTCGCTCTTTCGGCCCTAATGCCTTTCGGATTGCTGACAGATCTTCGTGTGTGTGTGTGTGTGTTTGTGTGTGTGTGTGTGTGTGCGTGTATGATTTATTATGGATGTGAGATGATCTTGGATGTGGTAAATTTTTGATTTTTTTTTTATTGAATTAAATTGTCAAAAAGCCGATGTTTCGGTTTTGTTAAATATATAAATTTTTAAATTCAGTAATAAATGGTAATTGAATCGGTAAATGATTAGAATTAAATTGTTTAATATAAATTTTTTTTTAGTATTCTGACTATTTTATGAGTTGGCTACCCCTTTTGTATTACATAAAATATCGACTCTTCCTATGATATTGGAAAAGTCTTATCTTGCAATTGATATTATGCATAATATTATGCACTGTATATGATGTTGATGATCATGATAAAAGATCCGCTTATATAATATCTACTGAAAAATAAAGCTTTTCCGACACCGTTGGGGATTTGAAAATACTTCCTCGTGAAGTCGAGGAAGAGCTATAATATAAAAATCGTTTATAAATCATCTATCCATTTAATAACCGCTTCTAGTCTCTGCGAAACTATTGAGCCATTAAAAATACTATCTAACAAGACTACGAGTATAAAATTTAATTAAATTTTAATTTATAACCGAATAATACGAAAACCCTATTCGAACTCAATTCCGCTTCACCCATTTACAAAATGCAATTCTACACATTTCTATCACTTCCAATACAAAGAACACCGATATAAACCAAAGCAACGTCTCCCTCAGCGAACGTGAAGGGTTCAGCCAAAGACCAACGTTCTCTTTTAACCTTTTAACGCCCGTGTACACGTCCGAGTTTATCGATCAGTTCCCGCATCAATTACCGCACCGCCGACACGGCATTCCCACAAACCGACAAAGAATTGCAAAAAACCGACGACCCACACAGCCTCCACGCACACAAAGGTCCCGAAAGTGGGTCAACGTCTTCCCCGAGTATCCCGGATTAAAAATTTGGCCCGATGCAAAAAAGGGACGCTCGCAATGCGAGCCGAGCGCGGGAAAAGTTTGACGCGCGGGAAATTAGGGTTAGGGCGGATGTGGGAGATTCGTATTGAGTTTTATGGGGGCGGTTGGGGAATTCGGCGGTATGTGCACGGATTTGCCCGGCAAAAGAAAACAACGGGGAATTCGGGGAGCGTCGGGAATTTTTCGCGACCGCGCTCTCTCTAGGTCGACCGCAAATTCGGTTTAATGGGTATGAATAGATTTCGGATTAAAGTGTTATGAATATGTTGGGTGGGTGTTGTTTGATCGGTTGGTCGTTTTTTTGTTTAATTTCGAATATAAATTTATATATTAGGTACTAGCGGTAGTACCCGGCGTTGCTCGGGACTCAAATCAAATTATTTTTTTATATGGTGATCGGTCGAACGATATATGGGAGGAACATTTTTTTGAGGACCGTCACGTTTTGGGTTCTGGGAAATATAGTCGCCCTACTTTGATGATACGAAAACCTTCTCCACAAAAAAATACATATTCATGCCAATTTTCATGGCGATCAGTCGAACGCTATTGGAGTAATACGACAACAAATATATATAAATATATACAAAAATCCATTTTTACATATAAATAATATATAGATATACAATAAATTTGTATGGTTTCGGATTTTTTATTATAAAATTTCGATTTTCAGTACTAAAAAATTTCAGGTCAATGATTCGTTGCCATTATGGTATTACTTAACTCCAACGATCGATAAAATATGATTTGTTTATTTTGTGAAATTCATTCATGTATTCAATGTTTTTCATTCCAACGAATTTATGACTTGACTGAGTGCAATTTATACGTTTGACTTTGTTGCAACTTGGAAGAATTTTATTTGTGAAACTTCTCATATTATACATAATATGAAAAGATATATAATATAGGAAATTGGAGAATTCTCCCGTGGATATATCTATATATTGCATTTTTATCTCACGAGCGATTTTAGTTCGTTCTAGCAGGCATTTTTACGACAATCGAGATCAAATCCTAAATGCGATTTATAGTTGTTGCTTTCTTCGCGAATCGATTCGCTCATAAAAACACACCGATTTCTGAACACTCCATAAAAATACACATGGATGAAAAAAATCTGAAAATTTCATATTTTAAAAAAAAACTTGGTACAAACGAAATCAATTCAATTAAAACTGAAAACAAAATTCTAACTCCTCTATTTTTTTAATATAAAAAATTTAATTATTTTAAATAATATATTCAACACATCCAATTTTCTCGATCTTCCACAACTTTAATCCACCTTTGAGCAAAAATGAAACATATTATCCGACACATAAATACATCTGAAAAGTCCGGAGAGACCATACATCCTGATACGAACAGCGCCACACCGAACCTATGTTCACATAAAATAATATATATAAAACAGCTGAAAACTACATCCAGCTTTGGGGGGGGGACGTCGAACGGCTTTCAGCACACATCCATCGCTTTCAGACTCTCCAAGTCGGACACGAAAAGCGGAAAAAGAAGTCACGAACCGGCACGATATTGAAACGGGGAAAATGAAACGGAAGAATTCTCGCTGCAAAGTGCAGCGCGAAAGCCTCCGGATAATCGCGGAAAATCGAAAAAAAATATATAAATGGTTTTTTAAACGCTTATGTAATTAGATGAGAAGATTGTGATAATGTGTTGAAAGATTTACGTTTTATGTTGATTTTTTTATCAAAATCATAATTTCATCTAATTATTTTATAGATTATAATCAAATAAATATTTCAAAATTATTATTTAATATAAAAATCATCTTTATATATGAAAAAATCAAAGTTTTTCCACTAATAGATATGGACGTGTGATAATTGATTACTTCCGCTCGTCGACTGACAATATTTTCGTATCAAGTCGATCAGACATTTGACGGAAATACAAACAAAATTATTGTATTCTTTCGATAGACATGTTTCTACCTTATATAAAAAATATAAGGTTTTCAAAGGTCATAGGTTGAATTATCGAATTTCAAAACGTACTACTATCTAATAATCGAACTTATCGAAAAAAATATGAGATAAAAATTGTAATAAACAATATCGAATCTTGTTTAATCATTATCTGTGTTTAACAATCAAAATCGCATTTATGAATTATAACTATCAATGAATGATCAATGGAAAAATCAGTAAATATTCAGATATCTACTCAATTTCCAAAATTAGAGTATTAAAATGAAACCGAAAGACGCATCAAACAACTATACATTGATGAAATCGCATATTTTCCAAAAATAATTATATTTATTAACGCCTATCTTTATAATGACCATTGCAAATCTACGAATGACTCCATTTCAGCTTTCAGCACTTGAAAATTCTTCAACTATACACTCACTTCACTTTATTACACAGCACTCATGAACCTTTCTTATGCATTAAACACTTTTCTAATATCATAAAAATTATGGAAATTTAACACTAAGATCATAAAATAAAATTAAACTCGTTTATATTTATCAGAAAAATAAGTGATGTCCTAAATTTTAATATGAAGCTCGATTTTATGGTTCTTCAAAAATAACAAAAATTCTATGACGATTTGGGGTCAGTATTTACCGACTAAATTTCGCTGCGAAAATTTTCAAATCATACCCAAAACTGTCATCAATCTCACAGCGGAGCCAACACAAAAAACTGAAAGTCTAAAAAGTAAAATGGCTAAAAGTAAAATGAGGCTGTGCACCAGTGACACACATATTCGTTTGGCAGCGTTACAGAAGCGGAATGTTACGCAAGCGGACGCAAATCGACATAATCCTTCACGACGCCGGAGGGCTGCCAAGTGGGCTACAAATCATGGCCGCTTGGCCAACGGCCGCGGAAACGTTGGCAGCCCTGCCGGAAACTCGGTGCAGCGCGGGGGGCTTTTTGCAAAGGTGAAAGGTGTGGGTTTTCGTTTGAATGGTGTGGGGGTTTAATTGTTTTGTTCGTGGTCGAATTTTTATCGGCGTCGTTTGGTTTGATGAATGCTTTTGTAGACACCTGTCGTTTCGGTTGAAAAATATATGGTTCGCGTTTTGGGTCGGTGTGTATTGAAATTTATGGCGCGCGGTACGAATGAAACTATTCGTCTTGTTCGCGTTTTAGTGTTTTTAATTTGAGATGAAATATTAACTTTTGCGCGTATATACAATTTCGATGTGTTTCTGTTGTGTGCAGATTTCGCATATGGAACGTTATTATTTTGTTTACGAGTTCCTTATGAAATTTTTAACTTTCGTACCACTATGAAAATTATATATGCATTTTTTTTTTATTATTTAAGAAATAATACGAGTGAATTATTTTTTCTTATATACTTATATATTTATTTTATCTGTTTTCTTTTTTATAAAACAAAATAATTTAGCTTGTTTTTAAAACACTACCTTTTATTCCTTTTTAATCATCTCCCTAAAAATTACTTTCCTATATTTCTAAAATCTTGCTTTTTAATTTTAATTTAAACTAATATAAATTAATTGTATTTCAAACTAAATTAAAATATTTTAATACTAATTTAAATTAATTGAGAACATTTTGATTTATCAATTCAAATTTTCAAATTCAATATCGTAAATTTTACAAATGGTAACATTTAACATTTTTCACATCTAGCAACACTCCTTTTAGTTGTCATCTGTTATGTGTAGCTGTCAAACCATACACATATTATCAACTTTTCATTAGTATTATTTGCCGTATTTATTTTAGATAAATATTTTTCACACTTCGTATCGCATCCTTGTATAAATAAAATTTCGTGACACATAATGATATTACAGTTCAAATGTTAGAAATATTTATTCGAATACTATTTCATTCATATCATGGATAAAACAATAAATGAGTCAATCGAAAAACAGCAATTGGTAGCTTCTGGTGAAGAAGATGAGGAAGGTAGAGCAGGATTGTCTCCCGCAGCCAGTGGAGTACTTTCTTCCAGCGGTGCTGCTAGTTATGGATCCAAATCACACACTGTACGCCATATTGTTCCTAATGCTTCTGGAAGTACTAGGTAATTTTTAAATCATTACCATTTTTGATACATTATAGACTTTAAATACATTATTACTTATTTCAGAGTGGCTTATGTCAGTGAAAGAAGACCGACTCGCCCACCTCGTCATGCAGCTACAACGCCTGCGAATTCAATGGGTATGACTGGAGGAGATGCCAGACGAACACAAGCTGCATTACTGAGACTATTAGCTACATTCCGAGCTCCACCTCCGTCACCAGCTGGTCCTGGAGCTTTGCCTCCTGCTTTAGCACATATGGTAGACATTCGAGAGCAACAAGATAATTTAGCTCGGCTTCATTTCAAGTAAGAATAAGTTTTTGTTTTTCTCTCATTATTGCTGAAGAAATTTATATCAATTCGTTAATTCATAGGTTGGGATCAGATCCGGATGCTCCTGCGAAACCAGCCAGTGCTCGTGAAACTATGGCTAAACTAGTCAAAAGCTTAGAACAATTATCGACATCTATCGAACAATTGCATCTTACAACTGATTGTCATTCTAGTATGACTGATACCACAGATGAAAGTGATGCTACCTTAAAATAATGTATTTTATCGATATCGTTAATGTCAAAACTATTCGTATTGTGATATTTATGGAAATTTTTCTAACGTAATGAAAAATTTTCTCTTCATATATTGTAGTTGTTTACTTTCAATATCTGTAAATTATGTCATTGATTTATTTATTTTTGATAATTTATAATAATTTTTGAGTATTTTTCATATATGATTCTTGTAAATAATAGGTGTATATAAAAAATAAAACAACATTTAAATAAATAAAGAGTATTATTCTTGTTTAAACTTTAAGACTTAAAAACATTTATACATCATCAGATTATCTACTTGCAATTTCGGATAAGTAATTATATATGTATTTTTATTCAAATGAAATTGCATGTAGCAAAACTAAATATGTACTATCAATCTACGTTTTCATATAATACAAAGTCTATGGGGAAATATAATAGTTTTTGAAGTATTGTTGTAAATTAATGTTGATTTATTTTTTATTGTTTTTTTTTTGTATCGTTTCACAGAAACATGTTTTCTTGTTTTGTTTTTATATAACGTTCATTCAAATTGATTATCAACCATTCTTTCTTTAACAAAAATCCTTTGAAGATAGTAAAAAAAATAAATAGATAGAAAATCGTTACACTACTACCAAAGATGTTAAGCTCTGAAAAACCTACCTTTAAGAATAAATAGAAAGATTTTCATTTTTTTAAGATAGGTAAGCTGACGCTGAAATTATATAAGTTTTTAAAGCTATGTAAAACAACTTTAGGAAACTAATGGACACATTCACTCTGAAACTATATTTAAAAATCTATCAAGTTTCTATATCAGACTTATAAAACAATGATAGCAAATTTATTATCCTTACAAAATTTACTATTCAATCCAAATAAAATTCATACATATTAGTAGCAAAAATTCCAAAAGCCATGTCATGCTATCAATAGACGAAATGTTGATAAATGTTTGATTCAGTATGAAAATAAAAACCATTGCAAATATTCATGTATATTATAAATATATAATTTTAGTTTTCCAGATTTTTTAATATACAATTATATTAATTAGAAGAAAGTATGGCAGATTATAAATTAATATAATTCACTTGAATATTCTTATTTAGAATACAGAATATTTTCACGACACTATAATTGAATAAAAAAAAGGGTTTCATTTATGTAATACGCGTATTAATACTATTAACAAACACAACATTTACGCATAAAAGCAATTTTGTGCAATTATTTATGCATAAAATATTCACACATAGTATAAGAAAAATAGTCCTGGTGCAAAATTTCGAAAACACTATAGTTTAGTGGTAATCAGCTATACAAAAACAAACTGATTATAACGATCCACAAATGTATCGCTTATAATAAAAAAAATTTCCCAACCTTTTTTCTTCTGAAGTCTTTTGAGTATTTTACAAGTTTTTGTTAATTCAATTTTCCGTGTACTTTTTATGTTCATCTTTGACAACTTTCAAATGTGTGAAATAAAAATTTTAGTCCAATGACTATTTGGATTTATTTCAAAATAGATTTAATTTTTTCACAATATTTTACATAAAATTTACCCGCACCAAGGCTGAGAAATTATATTTTACATTTTTTTAAATCTGTTCCACATAATAAAACTATAATAATCATACAACTAATAATTAAAATATTCGATGACAAAGTATTCATAAAGATAAGTATCTAGTCTTGTGTCGCTATTCTGACAAACAATATAACTGCGATTATATTTACACTATATCACTTTTCACTCCTATTTACAACTTGTTTAATATGTAAGGAAGCCCCATACATACAATATTCTCGATAAATTGTTCGTTATAAAAGCTCCATAAATTGATGTCGATATACTTAAACATTAATTTGAAGGACATGCAAAATTCTTTTTAGTTTTAGTTTCACATTTAAATAGTCTTATTTGTTAACATTCATCGACGCTCTACTTCAAATCAACTATGACTTGCATTACCGACTAAAAAAAAATTATAATTTATATAACAATGAAATAACTCTATTATATACATTTTTTTTTTTCAAATCACAATCAATGGTAATAAAATAAAGGTAAACAATCAACTCTCTTCCTATCCACATAACAAATATTTCAGTTTCTTGTTATTCAGAATTCTATTAAGAAGTCCAAAAATGCTTTTTATTCCATCAATGCAATACTTCAATGAGTTTTAGTTTTACCTACAGAATCATCAGAATTGAAGAGGAATGTATACTCTGCCTTCTTTTGAGCAAACGAAAGAAATTCGTCTGTAAGAATAACATCTCATATCAAGAAATCATCTTATAACAAGTCATTATTAGTATTACAATTGTACAAACCCGCAGTAATCCAGCCACGATCATCCATATCAGTTTGTGCAAATGCAGCAGATCCTTCCTCATGTGATAGTCCAGCACAATGAGCTAACGCTTGTTTGACAGATTCTTCATTTAACCGCCCTTCACCAGATTCATCATAGATCTATTTTTAAAAATAGAGTTTCAATCATAGATAAAATTCTTAATAATTCTAAAAAAAAAAATTTCTTACTTTAAATCCATATATCAACATTTGTGATGTAGGTGCTGATGGCATAGATAAGAATATTGCACTCAATAAATAATTTTTCCAATCAACCAAACCATTTTCTCTCTGGAGTTTAAAAAGATTTTATTGTTACATAATAAAAGATTATAATATTGCTGCAAATGGAAATACATACATCTTGAAAAATAGAAAATAGTGCCTGAGAAGTTGGTTCTTCTCTAATTCCAAGTCTTGCACAAAATTCGGAAATGTTAATATGTATTGGATATCCCACAATTCGTGCACGGTTTCTCCCTTGTTCAAGTAAGTGACATTCCATTCGAGATGATTCCAATCTAAAAAAAATTAACCATCTTTACACATCTATTTCTAAACTCATGTCATATTATGAACTGAAAAAATACCCTAATGTCTGTCTAAGTTTTTGAGCTTCCACCAAAGAAGTTGCATGAGGCATATTTAATTGTTTAGCTCTCCATAATAATCGACAATCGTCATAAGTATAATCAGACACAGGTATTCCCAACGCTCTGTAACAGAATAATTGAATTAAAATAAAATACAAATGCACACTTCAAAATTATATAATAAAATATAATTACTTAGCCATAACATTTCTGACATTACTAGCATACAACTTGGGGTCTTGTTTTTCCTGTTCATTCGGTACATACACGGGTAAAAATTCGATTTCACACGCAGTATGAACCCTGGTCAACGTAAGCCATAACAATTTCAACCTGAAAACAAATTTATTATTTTTATATAACCATTTTTTAATCTATTTTAGAAACACATATGTATTCATTATGCATTTAAACATCCTCAAAAAGGAAAGCCATATTGTCAATTATATAAACATCCTATTGACAATCGACTCGCACAACATTACTTTATACAAATTGGCAAGGCTTAACATTCGTCACTCAAACACAATGCACACTGAATAATCAATGCTTCACTTTCATTTTTACTTAAAGCAAATTGATAAAAATTAACAGTCAAACTAACGCGCTGGGTCCTTCCCAAGTCCATGTCACTGTGTCCAAATGATTAGGGTATCTTATGGTCACTGGTTGAACAGGCACACCAGGATAAAACCCTCCTGGTTTGAATGTTATCAGACATGAACGATTCGTGCATGTTCCTTCAGGAAATATCAATATCTGAAAAAAAATTATATAATTGATAATTCTTATTCAATATAATTTATTTGTATAAGTTACTAGCAGACTACCCGGCGTTACTCGGTTTCTCGATTCCCGTTCCCGGTTCTCGATTCCCGATTTCCGTTCCCGATTCCCTTTGTGAACAAGCGTTCTGCACACACCGGTGTACCGATTGCATTAAAATTGTTGCATTGTTGTCAAATTAATTAATTTAATTATTTTTTATTTCAAAAACACATTGAAAACAAAATGCCCCTGATTGTACGCAATCTTCACAACACAACTGTCGGGTGGATTGCGGAGTGTACCGTCATTTTTTAGGAATTTCCCTATTATTTTTCTTCATAAACCACCCCTTAGTCAAAGCGAACAAAAGAAAAAAATAAATACACAAATCGGTCAAACGGTTTTTGAGCTTTGTCCAAACCAAATATCTGCCACGATTCATTTTCAAATATATAAATGTGATATATACCTGAGGCCAATCATCAGAAGTAGCCCTTTCGATGATTTCTTTGATAGTATTCTGTCTCGAATTAGGATCATCTCTCCATACATAAACAGGCTGTGTATAATTGATCAATTCTGAAACATCCACATCAAAGATCAATTGCGACATCAAAATTGCACGAAAAACGCAATCAAAATCAAGCTTTACTAAGCATGCATCTATTACGAAACAAACTAAAAAATACAATAAACAAAAAAAACACGCTACAACGACTACGTAATACACACACTCAATACGCATTATTAATCGTCCTAAATTCAATTACCGACAAAAAACCATTTGAGCAACAACCTCTCACACGGCCTTCAGCTTCGCCGAAGCATTTTCGGACGCCAACAACCATCATGATCTAACAACTAATTGAGCCTACATAATTCGATAGCAGTATCGATTTTACATTTGCCCGAAAGTGTAACGTGTGTCGAATTCGCGCGAATCGAATGACCCGATTGCACACATCTGCAAAGTTAAGCGGCTTCCGGTTCGCCGAACACTTGCTGTGCGACTATCATGTTCCAGTTCTTATTTTTTTCGCGGTTGTCATAACATAATGTGTATAACGTTTTGTTCATGGACGAAGGCTCGGTGGACAATGTGCGGGCCTTTGTTTAGGACGTGTGTGTGTCCCGGTTTTGCGTGGCTTAACCCAGTTTTGAGGAGATGAGGCTTTCATTGTTCGCGATTTTCCGGGAACAAAATGGCGTCTTTTTTGTTTTGAAGTGGATGAGATGTTTTGAATTTATATATGCATATTATTTAGCCTTGTTGAATATTTCGTGATCATGGAAATGATCATGTGAATCAATTGCTTGAAATCGGTTAGTAAAGGATAATTTTCAATATTGAAATTTTACTTTTATATTAGAAAATTCAACAGATACATCGAAAAAATTCAAAGTCAAATATCAAATGGCAAAAAATTAAATGGTCAGAATTTTAATCATGTTTTGGTCAGAATATTTTGGTCAGAATTTTTATCAAAAACGGTCGGAATAAAATGATGAATTGTCAGAATAAAATAATAAATGGTCAGGATTCAATAACGAAACGGTCAGAATAAGTTAGGTTAGGTTAAAGACACGTGCTTAGCGGCCAACCCGGCGGTTCAGATCGGGAGGAAGGGTTTTGGTGGGTAAGAATCCCACACTACCATCGGCAACGTAAGCTGATGGCTGTCTTCTTGAAGATTTCCCTCCTCAACAAAAAAAAAGGTTGGGTTAAGGTTCTTAATCTTATTCTGACCATTTAATATAAATACTGACAAACTAAGTCAAAATTCTGACCATTCAATATTCATTCTGACCTTTTCGATTAAAATTCTGACCATAATATTCTGACCAAAACATGGCCAAAATTCTGACCAATGTCAAATAAATTCTGATAAATGGGATAAAAATTCTGACCAAAATCATATTTAAATTCTGACCGTTTAATTTTTCGCCAAAAAATAACGTCAAAGAAGGCCGACTTGCGGCGCGCTACGACCGAAGCGCCGACGGCGGAAACGCGGGAAGTGCCGCTACGCGTTCATTCCGTCGGACGCCGGCGCGAGCAGCCCTTTGACGCGATGGCCGATCGTGAGTAATCCGCCGACATCGCGGAACAGGTTACGTCTCGCCCCTAAATGGCGACAGCTCCTGATTCGACCGCTTCGCTTCTTTCAGAGTACGCCGGTTACGGAGGGGGCGGAGGCGGCGGCGGCGGCGGGGGCGCGGGCGGCGGCGGAGGCGCCACCCAGGCCGCGTACTCGGCGCAGTACTCGGTCCCGCCCCCCACGGGCGCCGGGGGCGGAGCGCCCGGCTACGGGGCGCAGATGGCCCCCGCATACGACCAGGCGGCCGCCTACTCGGCGCCGGCTTCGCAGTGGGGACAGAACAGCGCCGGTAACTATAATTCCCGATACGTCTTTTGAAGTGTTCACAATCGGGGTTCAGGCTTGGCTATCGGACAGTTCCGATCGTCTTCCTAACGAACCCTAGACCGATCGGCGTTTGATAGGCCTGATGCGTCTTCGATACGCGTCAGGGTTGAGAATAATTCCGCACATTCTTATCCCTAACCTAACCACAAATCACGTTTTTAACTTGCTCATTGGTAGTGTAAAAAGGATGGTTCTAGCTAGACCTCATTCCCGGATACGTAGAAGCTCTAAATCGGGGATTCCCAACTCTGTCCCCGTAAAAGCTTAGAAAACTTCACTATTAAGTATCCTGGGGAGGGGGTCCACGAAAAATAAAAAAAATAATGGAAAATAAGTTTGAAAACTTATGTTCTAGGTAATCCAGGAATGCATGTACATTTCGGATTATCCAGGAATGCCTGCACATTCTGGATCGTTTAAAATTTCTAAAGCGATCCAAAACCATTAGCTAGAACCATCCTTCTTTTTACATCTTTTACATCCATTAGCTAGAACCACCATTTCTAAAAAGCGACGCTCCGCGTTTCAGGAGGCGCCGGCTATAACGGAGGCGCCATGGGCGGCTACAACACCGGATCCGGTGGGTACGGAAGCGCCGCCGGCGGAGGGAACACGGGCGGAGGCGGCTCCGGGGGCGGAGGCTACGGGGGCGCCGCCGGAGACCGCAGCGGCGCCGGCGGGTACGGAGGCGCCGCCGAAAGAAACAGCAGTTACGGTGGAGGAGACCGCGGCGGCGGGGGCGGCAGCTACGGCGGCGGGGACCGGGGCAGTTACGGGGGCGACAGGGGAGGCTACGGCGGCGGCGACCGGGGCGGCGGTTACGGAGGAGGAAACGACAGGGGCGGCTTCGGTGGAAACCGCGGAGGATACGGTGGAAACGATCGCGGAGGCTACGATCAGGGCAGCGGGTACGGAGGCCGAAGCGAACGCGGAGGCTACGGCGGAGGCGATCGAAGCTATGGAGGAGGCGACCGTGGCTACGGAGGAAGAGACGGAGGTTTCGGGTAAGATCTCGCAGTTCAATCGCTCCCCAACACTTAGGCTAAGCTCTCTTTATCGACATTGAGACAGAGCGTCTGATGGTATCTCGAATGAGGTTTTTCCTCAGTGTGCATATAAAAATAATGCGATGTCGAACTGCTTTCTTTATGTGAAAACGAATGTGAGTCAAGACATTTCAAGATCTACATCTACTTTTCTATCGTTTCGTCCAAAATGTAACAGGTTTAGAAATAGCCATGTCGTATTTGTGAACGTCAAATTTCAGGTACTATACGAATCTAAACGAAACGGCTTTTTCCTTGTTTACAAATTCATAATAACACTTAGGTTATCTTGTGGCCCGGTCGATTATGCTGAAGCGTAGTTTTCGATCAATTCTATGATGCAACACTTAATTTTAAATCGAAGGAACGACCTTGTTTCCCCCAGGCGAAGATTTAAAACACAAACTTTATGCAATAAAATTCTCCATATTCCAAGTGTTTCCTGGATTTCATGTTAACAATTTCAGATTTTCAAAGTGTAAGTAATCGAAAGAACGCACAAGTCCAGGACTTGACCGCGTGTCAAACTCTAACCGAGTTTTCAACATCGACACCTCGGTGACTGGTAACCTTGTATGAATTTTAATTATATTGTGGTCTTTTGTAAATCATCTCTTGTATATATAATTCAAATGAATTGCTGTGATTTCTTCTGTCTACAGGATTATAGTGTTTTATCGAGTTGACTTGTGAATAAAGATTTATGTTTCGTATGTCAAACGCACATGTTAGGTAACAATTACGAATATGTTGTATATATATATTTGGTATTTAACCCAATTCAGTTATTAAAGTATTCCTTAAATTGAAACGTGTAATTCGACATCTAAATATTTAAAACGTATCTCAGGGGTTATAACAGTTTGCGTATATTTGTATATATTGGTTCAAATACAGTCGATTAAAAGTAAGATTATTTCAATAAAAGATGAGCGATTTTGAAATCGTTCATGTAGGAAGTTGTGCACGTTTAATTTATGAAACCTTCGTTTTTCGGATTTGCGTGAATCATGCAAGAAAGGACAATCGCTTCATGATCTGGTCAACGCTTGTATAAAAAACTAATTTTAAAATGACCATATTGGTCATTATTCGATTTATATTGTAATAATTTTGGTTTATCTGGGTTTATTTTGAAAAAAATATGTTCACGTACATTTTCATATAGTTTTCGCTATCCAAAGGTATAGATTGTTCACAATTCTTGTTGTGGCATGATAACTAATAATAAAATAAAGGGAAATCTAATATACAAATACTTTCCGAAGCATTTTTTATTCAATAAAAAGGTGCTCATGCTATGTTTTGACGAATACTGACATACGTTAGTTTGACAATTATCAAGAATCTCAGTGTCTAAAGATTGGTGTGACTCCTCAGTATTGACTTCATCTTGTTTGTTATAGCGGCGGCGGCAGGGGGGGAGGTTTTAACAAAGGTAAAGCCCAGTGCAGCGCCTGGAGCTATTCTATTTTAATGAAATGTATTGACGAAAGAGCTGCAACATGTTAATTCGATTTTTAATCTCTTTTCTGGAATGTGCTATTACTTGTACATCTATAAAGAATTATTGAAATTGCAAGTTATTTACCTCTCGAGTGTCTACCAAAGCGTAATTTATAAATCTGTTCTGTAAAATGACTTACTGTTCAATGGCAGGTTTATAAAAGGTCGAAGAATGTGTTAACTAATTATATGGGAATATAAAAAACAAAACTCAAGGTAATTTGCAAAATCGGTTCAAAAGTTTGATGTCAGCATATATAAATTTTGTCAGTTTTTATTTAGTGGTACATAATAAAAATGTTAAGAATACATTGTTCAATTGATTCAAAGCAATTCCATGTTCCAGTTTTGACGTGATGATATATTTTTCATGGTTCGGTGACTATTACCATCCGAAAGATTCCTCTCATTCAAATTTTTTTTATGAATATTGTATATAATTTTGAATATCAACCAATAATTTTATATTTATTATAATTTTATATTGATATATTTTATTCCAGTTACTAATATTCATGATACAAATATGGATGAGAGGAATCTTCCGGATAACAATAATCTGTTCACCGTTTCTCACAAATTTGATATAATTTTGCATTTGCAGCTCTTTCTTAAAATAATTTTTATATCAATTTATAAACTCAATGTAACAGTTTAGAAATAATATTTGAATCCTGTTTGTGTGATTATGAATTGAAGATGGAATATTTACGTTTAGTTATGTAAGAATCGGATGTTCTCTTTTAGTTTTCATAGTTAATCTAACACTACAATTTGGTACGTTTCACCATTAAATTTTTGTATCGTTTCCATATAAGTGGATTATATTTATCGTTTACGCAATGTGTGAAGTTTGTCGATATCCAAACACGATTTAAAAGCAAAGTAACAAATTATAGTCACGGTGTTCCTATATCATTACAAATAAAAGGTTGAATCACGAATGCTGAATTATCCAACTTTTCGAATATGAAATTTCATATGATTAACCATATTGTTTAAGGTCGATATCTGGTGTGAAAAAAAATAAATTGCGTTTTTAAGATACAAGGATTTCTTCAATTTGTTTTTGAGGTGTATTTTCAAATTGAAAATGGTCCATGTTTGAAACATGACTCTTGTCAAACTTACACGTTGATATTATGGTTACCAAAATATATATAAAAACAATTTCCATATGTTTTTAATACAGTTCTGATTTGGTGTATATTAATAGTTTTACTATATTGCGATTCGTTAAAATAAAATTGTATGGTGAGGTTCAGTTTGGAAAAAGTGGTTGTATTCGAAAAGGATCAACTTTTAGCTTAAATTGTCGAAGCAGTGTTTAATTGTATTTGGTTTTTGATTTATGTTTATATTTATACATATAATATATTTGGTATTGAACTTCGAAAACGATATCAGTAGAATAAGTGAAGTGAAATAATCAGAAGTTTCTCCTTTGAGGTGACAATTACATCTGAGTATAGTTTTATGCATTACGTTAAGAAATGGTATTGTACATACTGTTACTGAAATGTTAATTTTAATATGGAAAAAGTCCCGTGAAACACTACAGTTTGGTGGTACAGTGTTATGAAATAAATAGGTTTTTACGGTACTATCAGTGTTACTAAGCTTCTAAATGAATTGTAGGCAGATTAATTAATTGAAATATAATAAAGACTCGTATTCTGATTGTATGATAACTGAGAAAATGTTTTGAATCTGAACTTGCTGGTAAATTTGATTATAAAAGAAACAACGTTTATTTGTATATAAGAAAAATTTGTATAGAAACTGAGTGAAAGGTGTATGTCTGCGTTTAGTTTCATATTTTATTCAGTGATCTATTTTCTGTAATATTAGATTTTTAATCAGTATTTATTTTGCTAAGGTGGATTTGGAGGTGATAGAGGAGGCGGAGGTAACGATATGATAACACAAGAAGACACTATATTCATATGTGGAATGGATCCTGAAACTTCCGAAGACGATATTGCTCAACATTTCGGTGCCATAGGCGTTATTAAGGCAAGAAGATTTTTTTTCTTTTTTCGCGAGCTCACTCTGTGTTCACTTTCATTCAATGAATGAACTCAATTTGTTCACTCGCAATAATATAATATTGTCGCTTCTATATTATACATTGTTCCATAGATGTATTTTAGCATTTCAATATGACAAATTTCATAAAATAATTTTTAAATTTATCAATCGGCTATTTTAATGTTTCGAAAATTAATCAAACGTTATTTCTTAATTGTAGTCTGATAAAAGAACACAAAAACCAAAGATTTGGATGTACAAAGACAAAGCCAGCGGTCGTCCGAAAGGTGAAGCCACAGTCACATATGAAGACGCCAACGCTGCCTCTTCTGCCATACAATGGTTCGACGGGAAAGATTTCAATGGTAGCGTCATCAAAGTATCACTAGCCCAAAGACAAAATAATTGGCAAGGCGGTGGTGGAGGTGGACGCGGAGGCGGGGGATTCAGAGGAGGTCGCGGCAGAGGAGGCGGTGGTGGACGCGGTGACGGAGAAGGAGGTGGCGGCGGCGGCGGTGGTGGAGGTGGTGGCCGAGGTGGAGAAGGACGCGAAGGCGATTGGCAGTGTCCGAATCCAAGCTGCGGCAACACCAATTTCGCCTGGAGAAACGCTTGCAACAGGTAAATACATATATCAAACACATCTTTCCCTTCAACGCTTACAAAATACCTAGTTTCGGTAATTTTGTATTTTATACATAAAGGGATATAATATCGTTCCATTTAAAACTCACAATATTAATCGTAATATAATGATTGTGAACCTGTATGGAATACATTTTTGCTCTTCTTTTCAATTTCGGTCGATTCAAATCAATCGTTTTCTATTTCAGGTGTAACGAAGAGAAGCCTGGCGGCGGTAGCAGCAGCGGGGGAAGCGGAGGGGGTGGAGGAGGTCGCGGTGGTGGCCGAGGAGGACGTGGAGGCGGTGGCAGGGGTGATAGAAGTGGTTGGGGAGGCCGCGACAGAGATGGAGGAGGAGACCGAGGCGACAGAGGAGATAGACGAGGAGGAGGCGGTGGCGGTTTCCGAGGAGGAGACCGAGGTCGAGGTGGACCGATGAGAGGCGGCGGGGGCGGGTCAGTACACAAATGTGTTTTAAGTCCACACAACGCGTAGACTAATCGCCTATCCATCGACTTGTCTATTTTTTTCAATCTTGTGGACATAGAATTTTTCCCAATTTAAACTCGTGTGTAATTGAAGATTACAACACGAACCTGTCTCTGGGATACATTAGTTGAATCTTTATTTCAGACGTATTCGACAGTTCTAATTTTTGATTTTGTCTTTTCAGGGGAGGCCGCGACCGCCATCGTCCATACTGAGAAATCAATCGAAGATCTTCATAGTTTTAAGTGAAAAATAAAAATATTTGCATTTTTTAGTTTATTATTATTATTATTAAGAGACGATGTATTTTGAGAGATATTATAAGAATGTTTCTATGTGTGTGACGTGAAATGTTTGATCATTTTTAGTATTAAATATTTTGAGATATAAATAAACGAGTATCTTATGATTACGATGGTTTTATTTGTACAAAAGTCCCGCATTCCCCGCTAGTCGGCGCTGCGGTCGAACGAAATGTGGCGTCGGTTGGCAGAACCGACCGAATTTTCACCGCCGCCTCGAATACACAATTGCATAAACCTCGCCCGCAATTCGAGAATCATAACTAAAAAACACTAAAAATAGAAACGAGAACATTTACCCACTTAAATATAGAAAAAAGTGGGTACGCGCTTCTCGACTCGCGCCGGCATATTGGCACTATGGTGTCGTGCTCGAGACGACGTTGCGAGTTGCGTCGATAGTCAATACAAGTTGATAGTCGGAAAGATGGGCGGCTCTGTGAGCGCCGACCGCGACAACAACGAACTCGTGGAGAAGTTGTTCCACGCCAAGTATCTGAAGACGAGCCGCGTGTACAGGGTTTATAGGGCGATCGACCGCGCCGACTATATCCTGCCCTCGGAGAAGAAGGACGCGTACAAGGACTTGGCGTGGAAGAATGGCCTGCTGCATTTGTCCTCGCCGTGCATTTACTGGTATAACGCGAGGCTTCTTCGCTTTATCGAACCGCGACGCTTTTAACCGTTAATCCATTGCATTGGAATGTCAACGTTGTTGTACATAGAAATTTGTTATGTGTGTTTATTTCGCGGACGCCATATGGCTACAGTTGGTTTTTAATGGGTTCGAAGTGCGTTCCGAATCGCCGAGTCGTCGTTTCCACTTGCGAATTGCATGTCTATTGTAAAAATATCAAACTGAATAATTGTTATGTGTGTTTACTTATATTGATGGGCTGATTGCATGGTTAATTCTGAATGAAAAGGTATAGTTTGGTAATCTATGTAAATTAGAACGAGGATTCCCAACTCTGTGCCAGCAGACCGGTTTGTGTATACCGGTGAATTGAAAAAATAGGTAGTGCCTGTCGTCCTATCGATATTTTTTTTGAATATGCACTTCGGTACGTCAACGTTGGGAACCCATGAATTAGAACTTCTCTTTTGTAATGGTGAAGACCTATGACATTGTTCTGCTGAGGTCTGAGCCACGTAGGACCGACGGTCAAACTGGTGGTTATTGCGTTCTCAAAGGAGCCAGTGAGGACGCAGTTTGCTCAGACTTTACCTTGTTGCCTCTCTAGTAGTCAAACAATGAGCAAAAAGCCTGGCACATAAACTTGTGTACTGTTTGTCCGAGAGCCTGTTCCGCCGGATTGGCTGTTATGGTACATGTCCCTTATCAAGACAAGGTTGGTTCTCGGATAAGGTATATAGCCTAGAACCTCAATATTTGGAGGGGAGACCTTATCCTGCAGTGAGCACTAAACAGGTCGACAATGATGATAACTTATTACTTACATATTGACAGACTCATAAATTAGTTTTGAATGGGATCGTTTCACTTTCTAAACGCATTTCGAATCATTGAAGCGTCATTTCCACCCAAATCTGATTGCACGAATTTAGTTGAAAATCTATTTTTTATATTTGATTATTGAAAATGTCAACATTATACATATGCAAAACTGAATAATCATTATGTGTGTACACTCAGTGTACGTAATATCGATAGATTTGTCATATGCTTTGAATTAGTTTTAAATGGGATCGTTTAAGTTTCAAAGTATGTTCTAGATCACTGCAACATCATTTCCACCCAAATTTACTTTTTGAAGTAAAATTTTTACATCAACAATACTAAATAATAAAACTAAATAACTACTGCTAAATTAGTTCCGTTTTGAATAAAATATACACAATAAGTTCTACTTAACATATGTCAATATATATTTTGTTCTCAGTGATGTGATGGAAGGATTGAGATTGAAGCCCGGACTAAGTTTTTTAAATTTAGGTTCGGGCACAGGATATTTGAGCACTATGGCTGGACTCATACTCGGCACAAGAGGAATAAATCATGGAATCGAATTGCACCCTGAAGTAGTTCAATATGCTCATGAAAAACTGCAAAATTTTATGGCAAATTCTCCCGCAATGGACGAGTTTGATTTTTGTGAACCCAAGTTTGTTGTCGGTGAGATATATATGTTTCCGATTTGTCCAATATGTTGTTATAATACATGTTATTTAATACGTTTCTTAATTTAATAGGAAATTGTTTAAATTTGTCTATCCCCGAAAATCAATACGACCGTGTGTATTGTGGCGCAGCGTGTCCTGAAGAATATGAAAATTTCATAAAAAATCTAATAAAAGTATTGAATTTTTCCCATTTTAAAATAATATATTTGTGGATAGGAATATAGACTTTTTTCTTTCAGGTGGGTGGAATTCTTATAATGCCTTTGGAGGATAATCTTCTTTGGGTCAAACGTATCTCGCACAGTGAATGGATTACGAAAAAAATACATTGTGTATCTTTCGCTAGATTGGTGGCTCCTACTTTGAATAAAAATAATCCGATCATTATGCGTATGTTATTTTTTTTTTGGGAATTCTGAGCCGTATTTGCTTGATATGAATATTTGCTTAATTTGTCTTTCAGCTGAAGTTGTCCCTGCATCTCTGCAAGTATTGTGCAGAACGACTATTCGTAAAATTTTACACGACAACATAATGCAAGAGAATTTTGAAATATACGACAGTATGACAAAGTTAGAGATTCCCAAATCGAAAAGAAGAAAGTCCTTTCCAAGAATTAATACAGTTTGTCTTGCTATAGATGATGACGATAGTGATTCAGGTGAGAGAATTGTGATTAGGATCTATGATTATACAAATACAAGGTTGTATAACTTGAAATATTTTCTTTTCCAGAAGATTATAATAGACTCCATAATTTGGATGCCGAATCTGGTGCTCGAGAAGTAAACGCTTTATTACGTTTAGTTTTGAGCATGGGCGGTGCTCGTGGAACTAGATCCAATCTCATGTACGACGATCATTCGCCAAATCAACCATTGACCGACGACGAAGAAGTGACCTCTAGTGAGAGCGAATCCAGCGAATCTTCACAAAGTGACGATTTGAAATCAACGGAAGCTGAAAATGTGGTCAGGAAACCTGATAATTTAAACGTAGGATCGAGTAGTGGCATATCTACTGAAAAGCTTAAAGAGTCAAAAACTAAAACTAAGAATCCTTTGAAGGAGTCGACTTCATCTGATGAATCTGAATTTTCGAAACCCTCTTCGTCAAAATCTAGCTTAGAAACAAATACTAACAATGCAAATACAAAAAATAATGTAAATAGTAAAAAGAAAGGTATTGACAGCGGAATCGCTGCAGATAACGGTTGGGAAACTAGCAGCTCGTTATGTGAAACTAGCGATCTAACAGACACCAATTCTAGTATCGACAATATTTCTGATACTCCACCGAGGTCTAATAAAAAAGGTAAATTGTATATTCTGTAAATGTTTAATAATTTTTTTTTTTTGTATTCACTGATTATCGTTTCAGAGATTAAAACATTGCCAGAGTCGTGCCGAAGAAAACGACGCATTACAGGCGAACAAGAATCCACAAGCGACCCGGGAAATACCAGCGATAGCGACAGTGACGAGAACGTGGTGTCTAGATCTAAACAAAAGAGGAGTTCGCCTTCTCCACACCCTTATGACGTCAACAGGAAACTTCTATCGGACAACCTTAAAAAGAAAGTCGAGAACCTGCCACTTCCTCCCGCACTTAAAATTTTCGTTAATATGAATAGAGAGTTCTGTACATAGAGATAGCCATGTTAATATTAAAAATTTTATGGGAAAATATTTTGGAATTAACATACGTCGGTATTTGTTAGACCTTGAGATTAAAGCTCATATTTACTATATTTTTATTTGATCTTCACTTGTATGCTATATATAAAATTTGCACTTATATCGGCATTTATAATATAGCAATTTCTTTTTCTTGATAATTTTACTATTTTAGTTTTAAGATTATTATTTCACTTCTCGCTTGCAATTTTTTCAATCGACTCAAACTTATCGAGAAACAGTCTTGTTCTTAAGACTGGAAAAAAATTTACTTCATAAGACTGATAATATTGTATGCTTTAAGTTTGTTTTATTGCAACACTTTTTGTTAATATTTAAAGAGAAAAGATTCATATGATTTCACTTATTTTGCAATTGGAAAAAAAAATTACAAATTGTATTTTTATAATAGAAAAAAATATATTGTTTTAAATAAGTGATTGTAAATATGTTTTGTTTTCTTGGAATTAACCATTATTTTTTATTGCGTATGTGAAATAAACTAAGGTTGAAAATTGTAATCAATAAGAAAAAAATTTCAGTTCTGAGTTGTAATATAATCTGTAAAATAATGTATAAATTAAATTTAAATAAAAACAAAACCATAATTGAAATACACAAATATTCAACTATATCTCTACCACGTTTGATTTCAAAAATGTCACATGTTGAAAGTACAAAAATAAAAAAGTTTTATGGGTTTCTATTGGTCATTGCGGAGTCAATTTCGTTCCTCCTTTGTTGTAGTTTAGCATGGAAGTAGCGCGCCACTCCTTCCGGAGCCCATGCTTGTTGGTAGAAAGCTGCGCGTCTTTCTTCTTCAGGATTGCCCACAACATCAGTCATCGTCTATGAATGGAAAAGTTAACATTGAATTCACTGATAATATCATCTTGGTAGTTTACACAAAAATATTGCTACCTTGAGATCTCTAGTTTGGCTAACGGTCCATTTTTGTATGAACTGTTGTGGATCTTTAGCGAAACTCAAGAAAAATTCTCTGTTGATTTTCAACTGATTGATTGTGTCGACCTGCCAAAGCGATAAATATTTGAGATGCACATAAATAATTTATGATTATTAAAAAAAATACGCACAGTCTCATGAATTTTCGTGTCCAAGCCTTGAATTTCTTGCTGACTTGCTGTACTCAAAAGGAAATTGTTCATTTGGGTCTTCAATGTATCATCAACCTGATTATCATAATTTGTTAATAACAAACATCATAACGTTAAACATCAATAACAAAAATTACATACTTCGACGTCAATATCGTAACAAGCCGTCTGTTTAGCTTCTGCTCCTCCCTCGACAGAAATTACGTGATTAATTACGATTGGATCAGGTGGATGAAGCAACGGATTGAGTCTTTGAGGAATCTCTGCAAATTTCATACGTTGACATCCAAATATTTGCTCTAAATACTTATCGCAAACAATATATTCACGTTCGTGAGCATCTTGCAATCTATGATGTATATAATTTAAAAATTAATATTTAGGAAAGTAAATGTGTAGTTTTGACGCATTTAAAGTAATTAACATACTTGTGCGTCTTTATATATTGCCACAGAGCCGATATAATGACGGGGCGTGTTTGCGTGTGAACTCCTAATAGCCGTGCGAGTCGCTGGTCAAGTTTAAACTGTAACGGTTGATAATCTAAAAGTAGCAAAATGGTACAGCGTACGTTCTTGTCGCCTGGACGTTTCACCTTAAACAAAAATTATATAAAAACATTTTTCATGAGAACTTGCAAAAATGAAAGAGCATTTGATTTACTTGAAAGCCGTCCGTTTCTTGAGTAGTGTGAGTACGATGCCATTCAACTAAATGATTGTCGGGTCCATATAGCTCTTTGTCCAGCTCGATTACGAGAGATTTGAAAAAAGATGAAAATTTTCTTTTCACCTGAAATGCAGATCATGTTTGTGAAAATTTTCATAAATATATCCATCAGAATTCAGAAATGAGCGCAAACTTTATTCGGATCACTCTTGGAGTCTTCGAGCAGACGTCCTTCAACTCGCAACTCCCACGAAGCTACAGAATTTTCTCCGACGCCTAAAATTGAACCGTTTATTGAAATTACGAACACTATCGAAAGTGCACAACACAAAATTACCTTCGGCCGAATTTTCTTTTCCCGGATAGAACGTGTTCGAAATAAATATACGCAATTTTCTTTTTTGTTTCATCGGTCGTTTGAGGGCTTCCTGAATATCCAATCTTTTGCGCATAATGGTGGCGTCCAGTTTGCGTTCGAAAGCCAACAAGTCCATGTAGGCCTGAGACTCCGGCACGAGATCCCTGACCTTTTGCGGCAATATTTTGTCGGCCAGTTTCTTTTTCTTTTTCGGCGGAATATGTTGGAAGTCACTAAAACACGTCAGTTGTACGTTTTGAGATTCTGCGCAAACGGCTACTTTAGCTGCATTTCGAGGGCAAACGAAAGCTAAATTGAAGTCGCGCAATCGAATATCTTTCGAAAAGAAAAAACCAAAATACAAACTGCGACGGCGTAAAATAAGAGAAACGCTAAACGAAATCGAATACAAAAATGATCGGGATGCAGCCAAGAAGCTGGAGAATATAGCAAAATAAAAAGAGAAAAGCAAACCGAACATACTAATTGTAGACATACGGTTTCTGCGGTTGCGGCATCGGACCGCGATTGTCGTTAGGTCTTTTACCGGGTTGAGGGGACATGGAAACGGGCCCGCCTCTCATCGGGGGCCCTTGGTAAGGCTGCTGTTGCGGTCTCGGCATCATGCCTCCGCCGACGGGGGGAGGCCCTCCCGGGGAGCCTCCCATCGTTCCCATGGTCCCCATCGTCCCCATGGCTCCCATGGGGGGCGGGGTGAACCCGCTCCGTTGGGGCTGAAATGTGAACATCAAATTTAAATCGAGGGTAAACTTTAGCGTCACCCCACACCAAATTATATCAGCGACACTTAGACATGTTTTCCTTCCACTTTCCTTTTAGAAAAACTGAACGTGGGGTTACGTTGGGCAAACGCCACATTTCTGTCAGTGAAATTGAACACATATATTTAATGCCGCATGTCTCAGTAAAACTGAACGCATATATTTAATGCTGCATATCTCAATTGTCTGAAAATACTGTGTTTCCCTAAAAATACGACCTATGATTTTAAAGGATGATTTTAATATAAGACCTACCCCGAAAATAAGACCTAGTAAAAAAAAAATATTGCATTGGTATTGTATGACGGTGTTCGAGTGGCTACACTCTTCATCGGCAATTCTCCGGCACGGAGAAATGCGTCTTTTTTTAAATTTAGCATCAAATAAGCAATATTTGGCTTTTGCTCGAATTTTGAGAAATCAGCGTATGTACCCGAACATAAAGACAAGGTGATTCATTTAGACGGAGTAGTTGTCATAACAATTATTAATATTTAAAATTTAATGACAATTATTTAAAAAAAAATTTTGTTTGGTTATATTTGACTAGGTCTTTATTAATTTTTTGATATATTGTATGTACTTTGTCAATTTTTTACTGCATACTTTTTTAATTAAAGTGATTTGAAAGATGGTTTTGATTTTTGATACAAGACCTACCCCGAAAATATGACCTAGTGCAGTTTTCAAGTGTAAAATTAATATAAGACCGGGTCTTATTCAAGGGGAAACACGGTATTTATCACTAAACGCATGGATAGGTTAAACTGAACGTATTCAGACAGAAAATATTTCATAGCTGGTTATGCTGATGGTGCGGGGTGATAGTATAGTGGCACCACAATTAGTATCGAACGTATCCTTTGAATTGTGTGAAGTGACACTCACCGCAACTGGGAAGCCGGCGGCGGGGTACTGTCTTTGAGGGGGGTAGCGCTGGGGCTGAGGCGGCGGGGGGCCTCCGGGGCCGGGGGGCGGAGGCCCTCCGCCTCCCGGGCCCGCTCCCGCGCCGAATCTTTGCGCCATTTCGCTGATCAGAGGGCGATTACGATCTCGACGCCCGTCACAAAATCCGACAGAACGACGCGGCGTCGATCCGTCGACCCAAGTCTACCAACGCACAAATATATATTAATAAATTTATAATTTTAATCGATTTCTTACAAAAATAATTTATTTATGTACCATTTCTTGATTTTATTCATAAACTAGTATAAAGGCCCGATGTTTATAACATCGGCTGTGAATTGATAACCATACTCTTACGTAATAAAATAAAAATTATTTATACAATCTATAAAAAAACATTTTATAACCTTGCCCTTGCGAAATGTCTCCAGAACATAAGATAAGATTATAGCCGTTATTATAATGGATATAAAGACTAAATTTGGAGCTTGCAATTTTCGAGCTCGCGAATTATGTGAATAGTGATTATAGTCGTTATTTCAATATACATACATACAGGCTAAATTGGAATGACAAAGCAGTAGTAACCAGTAGTAGTAGAAGTAGCCCGATGCCCGTGCTCGATTTGAATATTTAATATTTAATTAATAAAACCAGTTCATTTGTTATTGTCACAATTACGACATATAGGCAAAACCAAAGTCAGTAGGTAATAAGTATCATATTATAGACGTTAACTGTATCCTACGCATAAAGACCATATTACTATAAAATATCACGAACGTCATTCGAACGAACAGACAGACGGACACACACACAGAAATCCGTGATTATATATAGGTAAGTTATTATTTTTAGGCGAATTTGACGTTTTCAAAAATTAGTCGGCGATCGCGGACGACAGTTGGCAGCAGTGGATGTCATCTGCCAGTCGCTAGCCGCCAGCCGTCATGATGGACACGTACGAATCAGTGTTGTTGGTGAAACAAGAAGTTTTCGTTTTCAAATTACCCGTGAAAGCGAATGCTCGCGCGCACAGGTAATATAACACATAAACATTATACGTAAAGGGCAAAACGTAATAAAAAAAATCGGAACAGAGCCGCCGATTGGAACCTCCAAGAGCCGCAATGGACGGGGCGCATGAGACTCGTCGCCAAGGGGGACGAGGTCGCCATCAAACTGGAGGACAAGGCGAGCGGAGAACTCTTCGCCAAGTGCCCGATCGACGCGTATCCGGGAATGGCCATCGAAGCCGTCTCCGACAGCTCCCGATACTTCGTCCTCAAGATCCAAGACGACAACGGTATTCGTATATCGCTCCCTTCGACAGTCCCCTTTATGGTAAAGGTGGCGATTAGCTTAAGGACAGTATTTATGTAGGCGAACCTGGGAACCACTATGCTGTCACCCTGTAATATGTCAACAACTATAAAAAAATCAGACTGACTAAGACATTTGGCATTAACCTTTTGCACTCCGTGTTGAGTGTGACTCGACAATCGTTTGTTTCCCGCAACTCCGTGTCGAGTCAAACTCGACATTTTTTTTCAAAATTTTAAAGAGCACCGTACTTCCATACTCTAAAATTTGATTATAAATATAATTTAAACCCTCAGAAATCGATTTTTATCATCTCTGCCGTGATATGAAAAAAATAAACACTATACGATGTAAAATAAAAAAAATATCCACTAATCCTCAAGGTGATTTATCTTGCATATTCCAACAGGCTATAGTTCGACCGAAATACAAAATTCATTAGCTTTTTTTCCTGTATATATTTATGTAAAGTAATTGTTTCAACTTTCAAAAAGTTTTTTTCATCTATAGCCCTAAATATGTCTGAAATCAACAGTCAGTTTGTATCCAGGAGATTGTTTTGAAAAGTACCATATGAATTAATTTTAAAAATAGAAATATGAAATTCAATAAAAAATAACTTTGAAGAGAGTTTTTCACTATATTTTTATTTTATACTGAAAAATTCATAATTTTAAAAAATGCTTAAAAAACCACAAAGTTGCGGGAAACTCTTCGGAAAATTCTCATGAGTGCCAAGGGTTAAATAAATGCGTTTGGTTTTACTGAATGAGAAATGCGGCTTTGCCCAACCAACCCCCACGTTCAGTTTTTCTAAAAAAAAGCACAAGAGAAACTCGTCCACAATATAATTTGGTGCGGGGTGACGCTTTTGATTATCAGATTTGTGTGTTTCAGGTGTGCCCACTTAAATTCGGTCTTAAGCTAATTGCCTTCCTCTTTATTCATTCCATTCATATTTGTTTTCGTTTCAGGCCGAGCCGCGTTCATCGGCCTTGGTTTCGGCGACCGCTCCGATTCTTTTGACTTGAACGTCGCTCTCCAAGACCACTTTAAGTGGCTGAAGAAGGAGAAGGAAGCCGAGCACGCGCCTCCCAGAGCGGAGCAGGACTTCAGCTTCAAAGAGGGAGAGACTATCAAAATCAACATGAGGATCACTAAAAAAGACGGTTCTGAAGGATCGAGTAAAGCTAAATCCAGGCCTTCTCCGGGTGCTGGGGGTGCTCTGTTACCTCCGCCACCGGGTGGATTGCGCATTCCTCCTCCGTCTCCCCAGCACACTCCGATGTCCGTAACTCCAACCAATTCGGCAACTCAAGCGTCCGATTGGGGCGATTACAATTCCGCTAGGTATCCGATTTTGATCTTTTCAACACATAACAAGAACAAAGATTCATTTATATTAATATTTTCAGCGGCGATGCTTCTCAGGCTAATCCTCCAGCTGCACCGGCCGCCAACAGTAATTGGGTCCAGTTTTAAATTTTGTTCTCATCAACCTCTTTGTGATGTCGTCGTATATAAACTTAATATTTCTTAATATATATATATAAATAAATATATATATGTATACATATTGTGATGAATTGCACTAAATCTCCACATTAATGATACGTTAGATCGTTGAATATCATAGGTACTTACGTAACGAATAAAATACTTTAAGTGTGTAAGTGTTTCGAAAAGTAATACATGACTTGTAATATAGTATCGAGCGTCGGTAGTATGTCAAAAAAAATAAATGTATAGGGGTGCGTAAATTTGCTTCAGATGTCGCTCATTGTTGAATATTAAATGTTTATCACCGAACAATATATTATATTACGTAATACGTGTTGACGTTCACCAATTTTTTTACCTTTTCGTTTTTGTGTCGACAAATTAGTAGATACGTTAGATATATCGCTTACACGCTCTGCCCTTGTGTGTTCGTCGGTGAAGTATGCAAGATTCATTTTATTAATGCTTTTTTATTTTTTATGAAATTTAATATAATATTTAGTTATTTTTTTTTGAAAACTTATTACGTTCTACGGAGTGTATACTTATTGTAGGATTTTTGTTATTTGCAAACAGTTTTTTCTTGACATCATATCATTTTTATTTAGAAATTGATGGCCTTTATGTCGAAAATTTGTTTGAAAATTTAAAATACATTCCTGTATTGTGAATATTAAGAATTCATTAGAATATTATCATCCTTTCTATTTAACTATCTTAGGCGCATACGTTTGAAAATGTTCTTTGATGTTGATAAATTTTTTAATGGTAATTTGGGTTTTGTAATATTAATATAAAAAAATAAATAGAAAAAAAATTATTTCAAAGAATAGAAATGTAAAAATTAAAAAAAAGTGAAATGACAAATATCTGATAGTCATGATTATATTACACCTCGATTGTAGTGATTAGAAATCATATCAAAATTTGAATTAATACGAAATCTCAGCATGTGTTTAAGTGCACTGTTACATACAAGGTATTCATCATAAACTCAGACATTATTATTATTCATATTACTTTTTCAGTGTAATATTGATTGTCGAAAATCAGTTTTCGATAACATTGTGACCGTAGATTTCCACAGTTGTAATAAAATACATAGGCGCAATGGGCATCTGCTCAACGTAGTCATTTCCGACAGATTAATATTTATCAATATATGTGAAATGTATGTGTAGAGAGGAAACTCAAAAATAAAAATTGATAATAAAGTTTTGAATAAATATTAGACTCAGAAAGGATGATTTAAATTTGTTAATTGTATAGTTTATCTAGAGTTATTTTTTGCAGTGTTAAAAAAAATGACGTTTTTATCGACTGTGTTATATTTTATTGTAAAACTGTATTTTTAATAAAATTATATATACAAATATATATACATGTATATAAGTTAATGCTTAATTTGTAACATAATTCATTATCAACATTAAGTGTAAGGTGATGTTATCAACCATAATAAGAGATATTCTACTTTTTCAGCATATAATATTTTGAAAATGCATAAAATACCTAGCTTTGTCTCTGAAACTGAGTGGCAGCAATATACTGTATATTGGATAATTGAAATAAAAAAATAATTGTAATAGCTAAACAGAAATATACATATATATATATTGTTAAATATCATTTATGCAAATGGTATGAGATTAATTTCTCTTTTTATCTTTGTCCTTGCTCTTTCCGTGTTTACTTTCTCTCTTCTTTTTACATTCCTTGCGTCTTTTCCTGTCTGTTCCTGAAGAGTCTGATGTGCTTTCGCTGCTGCGTCTCTTTTTAGATTTCTTTTTCAAATTCTTTCTCTCCAGCTTTTCCAATTTCCTAGAAAGAATTAAATTTTCAAATCATGTTTGAAATACTACTTATTTAATAAAATATATCAGAAAACTGTTAAACTTGAGGAGCTTTTTCTTTTGCTTGCGTGTTAGTTGTGCGATGACATCCGGGGCTTGCAAGTCTGTTTCGTGAGGTAATATTGAAGTATCCTGTACACATAAAGGCATGGCTCCAGGTCGCAGAGCTAAACCTACTTCTGCTAGACCGTTGACGAGTTTTTCACTAAAGCCTTCTTTTGTCTGCTCCGAGTTCTTATCTTCTGTCAAGGCTCGAGCTTCGCTCATAGATAATGCGTACATGGTACATTCTTTGTCTGCAAAGATCAATAATTATGTTTTGAGATATCACACAATAATAAAAAAAACTTGATATACATAAACTTGTTCCTCATTTAACACAGTAAATGGGTTCTGCTAAATTGTTGTATAAAACGAAATCGTATTAAACAAGTCCTACGAGTATATAAAAAAGAAATAGATTTTTTAAAGAAAATTAAAGAATATAAATGTAAGGTTTTGCAGATATTATTACTTTCGATGTCACTTGAAAATGATAATTAGTTGAAAACGAGGAGATTCAGAGGAAAGATGTCAGAAACTAAATGTTTACAAAGTGTACGTATTGCTCTTCTTCAGGTGACTTATTTTAAATAAAAAAAAATGATTTGGTTGAACCATGAACGTAATTCTCATAAAAAAACCCAAACATTATCGAAAAAACAAAGTATTATAACAAACTTGTGTTAAATGAAGAACACTTGTATGATGAAATGTGATAAATTACCTGTATTTATATGTCCCCATTTGTGACATTTGATACAACGAACATTCCTTACGAGTATTCCGAAAGGCTGATCTCTGATTTCTGTGTCGCCTTTGCAATAACTTTCTCTCGGAGCGTTATATTTTCTTTGCCATTCAAATTTGTATTCCGGTTCGTTGTCTTCTCGTTCCCTTTCTTTCCTTGCCCCAGGAGGAGGCTCGTACATGAAGTTGATGCTAAGCTTATCCTTGCTCTCTTTACTCAGCATTGCCCTTGAAAATAAGAAAATGAAAATCAGTCAACTGTTTGGATATTTGAGGACTTCAAAAGGATAAAACATATACTTGTTTTCATGGAGGTCTTGTTCCTTCTCGTATTGCATTCGCAATTCCTCCTGTTTTTTCTTGTACGCTTCCGTTTTCTGTTCTGCCATCCATACCTGAAGATTTAAGAATTGTTAATATTGACGGTTCTGTTTTTTGATTGAGGATTGGAAATCGTAAAATATTTTACTCGTTTCAAGTTGTCTCTGGACGCTGGATGGAAAAACTTTTTACACATATAATTATTGAAACCTTTCCCCATTTTGACGGCGTCTGTCACTAAACAGACACGGCCGTAACTTGTTTATTTCTGACCATGTGTTAGGGTTGCCAACTGTCCTTCGTTGGAAAGGAGCTTCCCGTTATCGGTGACCGGAACTAACAATAAGCGCATATGACCCAAGCGCACATGTTTTCGAATTTTTCAAATCAAAGTGGAGAACGTTTAACACGAAACTGAAAAGACCAAAATACGTTTTTGATGCTGAAAGAATTTCATATTAAACGTTATAGTATACGTATACAGTATTTTTAAGTACCAAAGTACTACATATTTTTTAATAATATTTATTTATTGAATTCATTATTATTTTTATACCTAATCGTCTCTTATGAGTAATACCTAAGCGACAAATTATTACCTAAATTACTAAAATAAAACTTTCACGATCATTAAAAAAATTTCAGAATTTTTCCGTTAGCATAAATATTTATAAATTGTAAAATTTTAGGATGTGGCTATTTGCAGTTATAATAACTGCAAATTATTGGCTATTTGCAATTATAGTAACTGAGAATTATTGGCTATTTGCAGTTACAATATATGTTTTTTCATTTATTGTTTAATACAAATGAATCTATGAAGGGGAGAAGTGGCATGAAAGAGCCATGTTATGAAATAGCCATTTTCGTTTACTCAGCAGTTTTTTAATGAATCGTGCAGGTCTTAATATTTAACGATAGTAACCTAGCCAGATATCACCCACAAAAATTTGACGGTTTACTGAAAATAAACAGCGCCGGTACGACGTTTTGAAGATTTCGTCGTCGTCATCTTGAATTTTTCTTACCTTTTTCTAAATAAATAAAATATTTTAATTATTGAGTGCTTTAAAAACATATTTATTTTAATGATTGATGAATTATATGGCCAATAGAAAAAAAAACACACACACACACACATATATATACATACACACACACACACATACATACATACATACATACATACATACATACATACATACATACAATTTTATTTGTTGTAAGAATCCGATAAAATATATGTAAACATCATGAAGAATTTTTCTTTTTATAAAAATTTATATGAATTAGAAGGTTAGTGTAATAAATTTACTGTTATATTTATTTCGGGGAAATCTCCCACGTCAAACTGAAATAATCTATTACTTTCGTTGTCGGAATTGTAGACATTAAAAAATACATTAAATACAAAAGTTTTATTTCACAATAAAAAAGAGTGTTTTCTTGTATTTGTCAGCATATATCCTCGTTGAAATTAATTACCGAAAACTTCTTTCGTTTATGTGTGTTTGCTACAATTTATTTTTAAGAGAAAATTATATAAAAACATAACAATAATACAATTCATTAATAGGATGGAAATTCTGAAAGCAGAAGAAATAATTTTTTTAATTATATTTGACGAATTTTCAAGTACTTTCACTTACGATAAATATAATTTTTATTGTTTTGTAGAATATGATTAAGAAACTTTGCATATTATATTATATTGACCCAGCGCCTAATGATGGTATTATTGTTATAATCATTATATTGTTTTAATAACATTTTTATATAAATATTTGATTTATGTATGACAATGTAAAAGAGTAATAATACCGAAAAATTTATGAAAATGTGATAAAATTGACGTAAGACAGTTTCACGTAATGTTTTTTCAAAATGATAACTGAAACAATCAATGTTTTGCGTATAATAACATCAATCATATCCAGAAATTTTATTTATAGAATGCCAAAATACTCAAATAATTTTCATTACCAACACGCTTTTCCTGTACTAGTGAAAACATTCTGAATTTTCGTTGTTTTTTTTTTAAGCCACATCGTCATAAACAATCTTCGTAGCCAAATATTATGTTTTGTTTGTTAAGCGGCACATTCATGAAGCCGCGGATATTGATTTTACGTTAGATTTAATAAAAAAAATCTCTAATTATTCATTTATAAAATCACATTTCGTGTGTTGTTTTTAAAAACAATATATATTTTCATTTAATTTTGTTCTTTTATAGAAAAATTAATGTAAACGATCTCTTTAATTTTGAGTAGGTCATAAGTGTTTTATATTCATATTTAAATAAAAGTTCGTAAGATTTATTCTAACGAGCGTGTAGTATAATGTATTGAAAATCCATAGAATTTCACTTATTGTAGAAATAGAGCAAAAATTTATGAGTTATTAAGCCGTATTTTTCTTGAACTTTCTGAAGACTTTAACTTTTTATTATAATTTTTACGATAAGTCGTATTCTGTATAGAAACAACATTTCCTGATAGTTTAAAGTTTTAAGCAGTTTTAAAGGATTTTGAATTCTTGCATATTTTCCACTTTTCTATTGAAAAGTTAGACTGATTGATTGTGTTCCAGAAATAGTGGAAAAACACATGAATATTTTTACTTCAATATTCTTAGCATCTTGTATTAAAAATCAGGAAGATTTAACCATTCACAAAAAAACCAAATAAAATATTATAATTATTTTTTTTATAATGTCGCATTAAATCTAATCAAAGATTTTCACTGTTTAACTCGCATTTCATATGAATGAAATCGATAAAATATAACTTTTCATAAAAGCAAAAAAAAAACCATACATTTTTTTAAAAAGCCGTTCAGAACATCTTTACTTTGATATAGCATCTTATATAGAAAAATCAAGAAGATCTAACGTTTTACAAAAGTGGAACAAGATATGCCTTTTTTTATAAAGCCGGCACTATTGTTAAGCCAAATCAGAGATTTTCACTATTTATTATAATAACTCGCTTTTTTTATGAATGAAATCAATTCGACCGCAATCCTTATAGCGAAATATGAACTCACACAACAAAAATGCAAAATAATTGCTAAATTTCGATAAGAAACAGACAGAGATAATACAAAGTGTTGATACGGAAACGATATCGAGAAGAGGGTTGTTCACGTCGAGACGGTAGCAAGCAAAGATGTATGCATTTCAGCCAAGTCGGGGTCACAAGGCGGACGGGCTCAGTCTCTTAGTTGGCGCCTTCAAGAACACTTCTTGATCATTCTTCTATTTTTTTTCGATCATCACTTTATATACTCTCTAGTCTAGTCTAGTCTAGTCTATCTGCTCATGCTCCCTGTTTAAGTAGGCTTTGATATAAATTCACGATGAAAGCCTTCACTTTTGGGATACTTCTTGTATTCCTGTTTTTGACCCAAGGTACGTAGAAAATAATAGGATTTTTTAAAAATATTAAAAATCATGTAAAATCGTCTAATTTCAAGAATAATTTTGAACTAAAATTATCTATGAAACATGAAATTCGCATTGCAGAGGTCATTAACGAAAATAAAATTGTGTTAAGATTTTATTTATTTTTACGATAAATTAGAGTAATATGTATTTTTGATGCGAGAGCAATATATATTATATATATTTCAAATATGTGATATAATATCATCCCTTTGTTGAATCGATTTTTTATTTTATTTTTATGGATGTTGAACGATAACGAACGTTTTCGTTTGAAAAAAAATAAAATAAGTAAGCAAATAAGACTTACTTTTGTAAATTATCTACCAAATTTATGATTCCATTTTACGCTCGACTTTGTTATCTTGACCAAATTTGGGTTATTTTTTTTTTTACTATACAAGCAAATTTAAAATCCTTCACACTACGTAAATTTCAAATGTGTTAATAATTATATTGCCTATAAATTTCAAATGTGCTAAAACTTATAATGTTTATAAATTAAAGAAAAAAATAAATCTAAAGTATTAAGAATCTTCTTCGAAAACCAATTAACAAGTTTGCAAAATATACGCGTTAAACACACATAAAACTCGCAGTTTATGGCTGGAATTAATAAATTATTATACGACAGTGATAACAGCTAATGCTAATTTGTGGAAAAGTGCATCGTAAACTGCAGTAATATTTAAAGATTTGCCAATGACCCATATAGTGTTTCGCAATGAAATAATTGCATGCGCTGAAACGACTCTCGCAAATAGAATCCGATCTATTTGTGCGCCAACCATTTTACTTGACGTCATTTCAGAACGGATCTTTCACTCCTTTGTTATTGCACTCAGTAAACATTTCTGATTGAAAAATGCTATTGAAGGCTGTGGATTCGTTGGCGGGATTTTTGAAATTCATTCGAATCTGACGCGCCAAGATTGTTCGAGCCAATTAGTCGCGCCGCATTGGTTTGTGGTATTTGCATTGATTTCTTTTTTAATGAAAATTCAATTGTATTTGCTGATCGGTAATCGGTTCTGGTAAAAAATGTTTGTAATGGTTATTTAAGATAAAATGTACTTGTGACGTGATTGATATTAGGCCCTTATGTATCGAAATCTTTTTGCGTTTTCTTGTCGAATTTGTTTGTATTAGAAATTAAACATTCTTCGATTGCTCTTTCGGTTTGTAAAAGTATTTAAATAGGGGAAAAAAAAAGTTTTTGACTAAAAATGATTACAGTGGTCATTTAAGATAAAATGTGCTTGTAATATATAATATGATTGAAAAGTGATATATTTGGGTTCTTATTTATCGAAATCGCTTTACGTTTTCCTGTCCATTTTCTTCGAATTAGAAATTTAACATTCTTCGATTGATTATGAGTTTATTAAACTATTTAGATATAGGAAAAAACATGATTTTTTAGAGAAAATGTTTACGTTGGACATTTAAGATATAATGCGCTTGTAATATGATTGAAAAGTTATATATTGGGTTCTTGTTTATCGAAATCGTTTTGCGTTTTCCTGTCAATTTTTTTTCGAATTAGAAATTAAATATTCTTCGATTGATCGTTTAGTTTTTTGAAGTATTTAAATAGAAAAAAAAAAAAACGATTTTTTACTGAAAATGTTTACGATACTTATAAGAAAATGTACTTGTGATATGATTGAAAAGTGATATTGGGTCTTTATTTATCGAAATCGTTTTACGTTTTCTTGACAATTTTTTCGTATCAGCAATGAAACATTCTTCGATTGTTTTTTTTGTTTATTAAAGTGTTTAAATAGAGAGAAAAAATGATTTTTGACTGAAAATGTTGCCTTGTTTCTATTTGAAAAGTAAACTTGAGAAAATTGCTTTAATAAACGTTAAGTTTTCAGAAAATTAAATAAGTCAACTTATAATTTAACAACAAACTATACAATGTAGAATAATAATAATAATTTTCGATTTGAAGATTCAACAAATTAATTTTATTAATATTTGATAGTTTTTTTAAAGTATATACTAGCCTCAAATAAAAGAAGAATTATAATTTTACTCTCAAGTACAATAAAATATTCTAAGTTTCTTTCATAATTCTAGATATTATACGTTGTATTTGTAGAGGCTATTGTATTTTGCAGTGCATTGAACAAAAACGTGAACAATTCTCTCCATATTGCCGTACTAACATGAATGGTCAATAACTCTTTTCTATTCTTGTTTTCTATAATCAGATAAAACAGTGCGAAAAACTCACATGATACTAACATTGCTAACAATTAGATGAAAATAGATTGACGTTGGAATGAATGATGGATTCTTCCAAAATCAATCATTTATGAAAATCTGATTGACAATAGTCGAAATATAATATTTGATTGATTGAATTAAAAAAAAGTTCAAAAACAAAAAAAAAATGTAGTTAACTACTCGAAATGTAGAGATATCGTTAAAATGATTGTCGGAGGTTAATAAATACTTAAAGATTATCTTTTCGACATATTGATTCTTTTCAACGTGCAGATTCTAATCGTATGTGTAGATATATTATATTTATACGAGTGCAATTTCGGATTTACGTCTTTTCAGTTACGCAATAAATTCAGTTTCGGAAATTGATGCTTATTTACTGTAAGAAAAACAAAAACAGCAGCCTTGGAAGTGAATCAAATATTTTTTTAATATGGCGGGTGTTAATTGAAGGACAGTTAAGTAGCTGACATAATGATATTTATACAACGTCAATTCTAATACCCACATTTCTTTCGAGTGGGTGCTCGTTTTTCACAAGTATTTTCTCCCGTGCGTTGAATGTTGCAGAATTTGATAAATATAAATTCGCACGTGACCCATTGCGCGTTGTCCCCAGTAAAACTTCTTATTATAAAACTAAGGTGCAACGGAGCAGTGGCGTGTTTACCTATGGGCGGTGGAGGCTTTCACTTCAGGGCCCCATCGCAACTTACCGAAGGAAAATTTTTTTTTTGATGGATTATTGTACTTTTTCTATAACAATCCTATAAATATTATGAAATTTGAATCATTTACCGAAGAGAACAGGAGTTTTTTTGCATAAAAGCAAATTTTATTGCCCATTTGTGTATTTTAACTAACTAATATTTTTCATTTCATTTTTTTTCGTTTTTAACTTCGTATGTTTTAGTCAAAGTTACAACTCCATCCAAAATCCCAATCCCCAAAATTTATTCATTCAAAAAATTTATTACGAAAATTACAATTAACCAATCGATAATAAACGATAAAATTTTCACCTGCAGCCCTACTTCATTTCGATTTTGATGATTTGTAATCAGAGAGAGAGAAAGTTTCAGGACTCTGTATATTTATGTCATCATCATCATCATCATTGTCGACCCTTTTTTGTGCCCACTGCCTGACAAGGTCTCCTCATCAAATATTGGGGGTATACTTATGTATCCTTCGAAAATGTCCGAGTAAACTCGCCACTGCACCAGAGACGTGGTTCCTTGGACATTTTCACATTCCTCACGCAAACCTCTAGCATTCTAATTCAGCACATGCGGAGCATTTTAAAATTAGCTGCAGTTAAATTTTCCGATGCATCCCCGAGCATGAAACACAAATCTTTTAACGACGGCGATTCTGTTTTCAGTTGTTACGGCCGATGGGTTTGGTTATGCGATCGCCGACCAGCGAAGATGGAGAAAAAGACACATTGGATGCGGAGGAAAGCACCAGTCGCCAATTAGTGTCAATTCGAGGAGAGCCATCCCTTTGAGGATGCCAGCACTCGAAATGGTGGGATACCACGATCCTTTGCCGACACCCATCAAGTTGCATAATAATGGGCATTCAGGTATGTCCGTGTTTTGTTTATGTCGTCGTGTCGACGCTGGTTTGTTATCCGTTGATGGTGTTGATATTATTAATCAGTTCTGTTTAATATACGTCATCGTAGTGTCGATATCAGAAGTGTCGATTAAACTGAAGGCACTTTTTGGTTAACACGATTTGTATAATTTTTGTCGTGGAGTTTATTTGTGAGAATCGAATCTTTAGAAATACATGTTATTTGTTTTTGTCGTTTTAGAAAGAATTTTCTTTTGAATTTCACTAATTTTCATGGTGTTATCTTTTGTATGAAAAGTCCTGGAACGTTTCTTTGTAACCTTGAGCTTGTTTTTCACGTTAGGTTGAGTATCAGCAAAATTGAAAACATCTTTCTATTTCGATCGTAAAATTTAATTTTAGAAACCGTTAAAAATTACAAAAGACTGATTTTATGAATTATTAAGTTGAAATTACTTAATAAACAACATTTTGATTATAAAATCTTTCGAAATGAACATATTTTAACTTGCTTAGTTTCGTGATAAGGGATTCGTTAGTTTTGGAAAAATTCAAGACTGTTAATTTATTTAAATTGCGGAATCTTTTCAAAAACTTTAATAGCTACTATTATTTTATCAATTTTTCATATCCAATGATATGGTTTCCTTATTCATAATAATTTATGTTCATAGTTAGTTGCCTACTTTCGGATTCATAAAGGTGTCTTCTGATCCATTTTAAACCTCTTATTATACATATTTTTTATTGATATAACATCAAGAAAACGTATTTATTTTAAACTTAAAACGCATTTTATTGTCTCTTCTTGTCAGTGCATTACGTTAATTGATAATCTGTTCATTGGCACCAACATTTATTGCTTAGCTTGAATAATTACAGTTCGTTCGACAGTATAATAGATTGATATAAATCATATCGTTTATTAGTAGATTATTGACGAATTCTAATTGTGTATTCATGATTCGTCAAATAAGTATAAACTTTTACTATACAATATTAAAGTCAACCTTCATGAGAACTTAATTTATTGTCATGTGCGATGAATTGGAATGTGTAATTTTCGATTAACTTGTACATCGATTAATTAAGGTTATTTTATATGATATATTATTATTAGAATTATTTATGATACAACTTTCGATAAGTGCTCGAAGAACAACTTATCTAATCTATTTAAAATCAAAATCATTAATGATATTGACAAAATATCATATCGATCAACTCAATAATAAAAAAACCTATTCAAATATCGAGTAAAACCAAATATCTTTCCAAAAGTATTAATAATTAATTAAAAATTGATTTTTTTTTATAAATTGTAACCCCCTGTTCGAATGACAAATGCGTTGCGCGTGGGCGTACGTATAATACTTAACATATAAGTTACGACTCATAAAAAAACCGACAAATAATTACGCCATTTGAAAATTGGAATTGGCGTGAATAAATGTTAACGAGTGCATCGAGATTTGCATACTCAATTGATAAGCGCGCGAAAGGATTAAATGTTCAATATGGAGGCGAATAGTAATTGAATACGAATTAATATGCATTGTCGGCGACAGCTACATTCTCTGTTTCTAAATTTGCAAATTATTCTCGTTTTGCCGAGCACGTTCGCGATTACTACGGTAGGATGTTGTGCTGATTTATTGCAAACATAAATTATTATGACTATGGCGCCACGCATGGATCAGGGTATATCGAGTTGCGTTTTCGTTTCGAAATATTATATAATATTTACAGTGGAACCTGTATTATCTGAAACTCGATTATCCGGATTGATAAATTTTTTGTTAAATAGCAGATTTTACAATTTTTTATGTAACTCGTGTCCGAAATTTATGAGTATGTAACAAAATTATACAGACTCAACTATGAGGGTGATCAAACTGAAATCTGTCAGAAATTTTATTTTTAAAATAATCTTTGCAGCTTATAAAATAATAGTAAATATAATTTGTTTTCAAAAAAAAATTTTTTATAAAAAATAAAACAATTTCTATGTTTAAAAATTTGGTGTTAAAAAGAACTTCTTACAGATGGAATTCAAAATTAATTATTATCTTGGGAACCGATGAATTACTGTGACAAATTCATGTTATGTTCCCAAATTTTGCTAGTATCAAATAACCAAAAATAGTATAAATAAATGGGCTGAAAATACAAATATTTAAAGGTGTGTGCATAATTATGCATACAAAAAAATTCTATAAATAATTTAATTTAATTTCTAATAAATTATTTTTTTTAATGTAGGGGAGACTTGTTTAATTTTGTGGTACTTGGCGCTTGTTTGCCATTATCTTGTATTCTATTGTAAAATAATCAAAAAAGGCTTACTATCATAAAGCATCAACCTTCGTTTTCATCAAACCATTATATAAATGTTGCAATTCGTCACTAATTTTGTGTGACATCTCTTCAAATGATTGAATTTAAGACGTCTAATTCCGCAATAGTGATATGGTATTATAATTCTGTGATAGCACATATACTCATTTTATAGAAAAGATTCAAAAGTCGTCGCAAAACATGTTTACAATAGCATCAAACGTGAACGGCTATCAATAAATTGTCATTATGAATTCGTGTATAAAGTGGCAAAATTTTAGTAAATATAGTTCTCTAAAATACGTTGACATTCTTGTCAACTTTTTGGCATTTTGTCGGTCAAATTTATTCCGACTGTCACTAAATTAGATGTGTCATGGAATTAGACAAGACACCCATATATAATTTTTTCTTGTCTTGATTATCCGGATCCTTCACTATTCGGACTATTTGAATCCTCGTTTAGGTCAGATAATCGGGGTTCTACTATACTTGTACGTTTCATAATTTGATGCAGTGATAATTTAGGTTTTTTTTACTAAGGAGAAATCACTAAAAACTATATCGAAGAGTATATAAATAATATATAAATAAACCAAAAAATTGGAAAAGTGTGTCAAATGAATTCGAATTATTTTTATAAGAAAGAATTTTTCATATTGAAGAGAATTACGTAGGTCACATTTAATGTCAATTATTTCATGGCAGTGTTGCATGTCGGAAGTGTCATAGTGTAATTTTTTGTGGATTTTAGAATTCTTGAAATGTTTGGTGCTTTTCCAACTTACTGTACTTGACATAAATAAATAAATATGTAATGCAAATAGTATTATTATATGCTTATTATAATTAAATATTTATATAATAATTCTCTAAAAAATTCTATTTCTGATACGGAAATTATATAATGTTAGTTCAAAAAATATTTAATCAATGTAACGATTACTATAACTGATAAAATTTATATGATATGCACATACATAAATAAAAATTAATGAAATGCTGAAAAAATAATGATATGAAGGTTTTTTTTAACGCGGGAAAATTCTAGATAATCAGATTGTATAATTGTATAAAAAATACAATACAATAACTCTGTTAAAATTTATATTATATGCGCATATTTATAAATATACAAATAAAGATTAATAAATTGATGATATGAAAGCTCTACTTTCAAAGCGGGAAAATTCCAGGCAATTGAATAATCATAAAAACTAATCGAATCATAAAATTCTCTGCCAAAATTCTTAAAAATTTTCACTGGAAAGCTTCCGTAATTTTATGACATCATGTTTTTCAATATATCTCAATTGGCTGTATGCAATTTTGGTGTCTGTAATCTCGATCAACTAAATACGATTATCGAACAAGTATATTATAATGATAAACAAGTCATGCTTAAGCTCTTCCCGAATAACAATATTTTTTTCATAACCGTCTGCAGATACTCCAAATGTCGTCTGATCATATTTGCGCATTTATTTTTAGTAGTACGCTTAATCAGATTAGTTTTTCTTTAATATGTTGGTACATCTGGTATTTAGGCTTATATTATGTTGAACAGGACAAGTTTTACATTTTGCTATTGTTATAAAAGCGATTAAAAAAGCTTTTCGCGAACTGTATGCATTCGGAATTTTCTGATTTATTTTGTAGATGTGATGCTGTTTTATTGGAATATTTTTACGACGAGTAATCAGATATTTTAAGTGGTCTTATAATTTAAAATTACACAGTTGGAAAAATATGTAAAAAAATATTTCATGTGTCCGATAAGTGTTTATTTAATACGTTTTACAATTGGACTAAAATGAATTCTTAAGTAAGCCGATATGTTTATTAAGTAGTAGCATTTTTTTATGCAACGGCATTTTCGATAAGAACAGGATTTAAGTTCATAAAAATTTTCATTTTATTTTTATATTGCACTATTGAAAAATTACTGAAACATAAATTTAGATCAAGCAATTTAAGATATTTATACAATTTTATAAATTTACTGACGTAATTTGTCATGCAAGATTATTTTAGCTTAAATTATAACATCATCAAACACAGAAAGAATTACGCATTTTATAATGGCTAATTACGAAACTTTTATAACACTTTACAATTGAAGATTTGCCGAATTTCTCGGCTGCTCTTTTTGATTATTGTTACGAAAATCCGTAGATTTTCCAAAACGAGAAGTTTACACTGATGAAAAAAAATCATTTGAATATAAAGTGCTGATTGCATATGCAACCGACGTCATTTGATGAAAACGAAACAAAAGATCATCGAAATAAAATCTTAGTGCACAATCAGACGATATGTATATGGCTTTTGGATGCGTCAAAATCCTTGAAAGGACACAAAAGTCCATTGGTTTTTAATTAATATAGAATCAGTATCTTGTTCTAAATGTCTTTTAATCGTCATTATAAATGCAAATCGTTTTATGATACATGTTAATGTTTTATGGTGTTGTAAATTGTTTTAGTGTCTCTCTCTCTTCCTCATTTGGATGCTGACAAAGGTGAAAAGTTGCCATATATATTTGGTGCTAAATTGGAAAATGAATACGAGCTTGAGGGATTGCATTTCCATTGGGGTGATAAGAATAATCGTGGTAGCGAGCATGTTCTCAATGATATTCGCTATCCAATGGAAATGCATATCATTCACAGAAATAAGAAATACAAAACAGTTAGCGAAGCAGTTATGTATCGCGACGGTTTGACTGTACTTGGATTTTTTTATCAGGTAATACCTAATATGAAGTTTAAGATTTCTAAAGTGATACTAGAATTAAATGGTTAAATGTATATTGTAATATTTTCTTTTGACAAAAGTTATTTTATAAATCTAAATTTGTAATCCATGTGAATCAATCTGCTTATGGAATTTCATATTGAAAATTTGACACAAATAATTTCAGATACGCGATGAAGAAGCTAAGGAATTAAACGTTTTGGTCAGAAACTTAACAATTATTAATGAACGCAACAAAAGTATGTTGCAAAATACGAGTTTCACGCTAGCTTCACTTTTGCCCAAAAATTTAGACCGATTTTACACATACAAAGGGTCTCTGACTACACCGCCTTGTTCTGAAGCAGTCACCTGGATATTATTTCCTGATTTATTGCCAGTTTCTGTGTATCAGGTAAAATATCACAAAAAGACTACAGTGAATATAATATATTTGAATATATACATTTCTCTATTCATTATTTTTAGATGGAAAAATTCCGACAACTTTCAGCTGGAGAAGAATCTATGTTAGTAGATAATTACAGGCATATACAACCGTTGAATAGTAGAAGAGTATTTGTGAGAGTTATTAATGGTAATTCTGAAAAGTACATGAAATACAATGCAGTGCACTACACCAAATGGGATTGGTTGGGTAACGATCCAGTTGCATCTGAGGAAAATGAGATTTAGGTTGCTTAGTGATCTGTTCAATAAAATGCACCAATATATTTATAATCAAGTCACAAAACGAGATGAATGTTTGCATATTTTATTAATTGTATAGACCATTTTTTCTTACTAGACTTCAAAAACATCAGTCATTTTATTAATTGACTATTTCGATTTGATTTTGTACAAATATAAGTAGTAATACCAAGTTACACGAGCACAGTATTATTAAACACATTTTTTTTAATGTGATATGATTCTATTTTATAAAGTTCAATCAAAGTACTCCAAGAAATCTGATTAACCAGGTTTATTGTTAGTGATTTATAAATAAAGATGCGAGATTTTCAGGAAGAAATAATTTCTTTGTAATTTGTCGTAATGAATTATTGCTACTAACATTATATATTTAAGTCTTCTATGAAGAATGTTTTAAATACTAACAAAAAGCAATAACAATATTTTATATTTGTTAGTTATGACCAATTAAAATTAAAATAAATTATGAATGTAAAGAGATATTTGAATTGTATGTTTATTTAATACATTTGAACAATCTATTTTAACAATTTATACATTTACACAATTCGACAACAAACTGTATTGGAATGGTACATTATAATTAGTGAATAAAGTTTAAGAATAACTTTATTTAATGAACGAAGCCAAAATATATTAACATCCATCGTGACATTTTCAACTAAAATATATATATTATAACGACATAATAAATACAGAATTAACAATTTAACGAGCCATGTCATCAAGACTGAACATTCCCTGAAAACATAAAAAAATCAATTAATATTGATGCTTATTAATAATGTGCACGTACAAGAATATTAAATTACCTTGGCACGACGCAAAATAGAATCTTTGCTAGCATCATAAGGATGATCTTTCGAGGGAATTTCAAGTATTGATGGAACAGGTTGAGTATGACCATCGATCACATGACGGATGAGCTCAGCGACGTTTTGATTGATCAAAATAATATCGATATCATCCCGTTTGATGAAACGTTTGAAGCAATCTTCGATTTCGCTCACAGCAGTATCTTTAAAACGCAATCAAGAGTTAATAAATGGTTTTCATATTAGAAATCTATGGATTCGTGTAAGTACGAACTTTTGTCGACAACCATGAAATTGGGATGTCTGTTTTTATTGATTTCTCCAACTCCGCCGAGAAGGAATCCCACACATGTGTCCTGAAATTGATATGATTATATTGATTTTGTGTCATTTGGAGTGGAAAATGTTTGATTTCGGATTATACTTCATCGCCAATAACGCTGATAAGTTTTCCTTTGACAGCTGAGTGGAGAGCCATGGCGATCACGAGACTGTCAATTTGCTGTTGTCACCTGACACACAAGGCTGCCAATCTATCGATGCTGAATAATTACTTTGCCGTAACACCGATGAAACCAACCAATCAAAATTAATTTTCCAGGTTATATTTTGAGCATGTAATCATTTGAAATACACTTATGTTAATAATTAAGATGATTTTTTGATATATTTATATAAAAATGGATGTTTGTTTGTATATTTGTTTGATGCCGTATTACTCCTACACTCTTCGACTGATCGCTATGAAAATTGGCATATAAAAAATAATTTGATTTAAAACGTTGAGTTCCGAGCAACGCCGTGTACTACAGCTAGTATAATGTAATGGCGGAATTTTAATGAATTTAATTAAAATTATTATCGTTTTCTTCTATTTATACCATTGAAATAACGATCTCCTTTATTTTTTGCGGTCCATAAATAAATTTATTCGAAATTTGCCATTAATAATTTAAATTCTAACTTTTTCGTAGATTGTGTTCTTCTGTTACAGTGTTCATCTGTCATTATGATGCATTTAACTGGCGCTCAAAAAATAAATTAATTTAAAATTGATAAAACAAAAAAATAAACCTAAATGTTCAAAAATAACAAATTAACGTAAACGTCAAAAAAAACAACAAATGAACTTAAGTGTCAAAAAACAAATTGTGTGCGCAAGTATCGTTTACTTAAATGTCTGGAAACAGTTTCTGATAAATAAACAATCGACAAACAGCAAAAGGCTTGAAATTTGTATCTAATAATTCATCACGTGAAATTGTATTAATTTGAACTTTGATTTTATTATTAATCAACGTAAGAATCGTATTTTATTTCCATAAAACAAAACGAAAACACGTAAATACCTCCAAAGTTCAAATGCAAAGTGCGTCCACCTATCGGCAAACGACCGAACTGCGAGCAATATCAGTTGACAATTCATTATGATATCTGCCTTCGTTGTCGGTGGGTAAGTTTCCAACGAGAATCTTTTTTACTATATTATGGTGATTAACGATCGGGACATTTTCAATTGGTGTCATTCATAATGGCGCCAAGCTCATATTGTACATGAATATATGTATATTTGATACATTTTTCTGTGTTTTGATGTTTTTCTTGTGGTTACTTTTTTATCAATTTATTTGCGTGTCGAAATTGATCTTTTTGAACGATGGACGAAGTTTAAAGTATATGTTGCGTGTGTTAAATAAAATTAGTAAGCAAAGTATTTTATGCTATATTAATTTAAATTGTAATGTTCTGTTGATGGAAAAATACCAGATGATTCACCGTTTTCTCATTGTTTTGATTTAATTAAAAATTTTCATTCTTTCCAGGGCATTTTTATTGTTATCGATTTGAGGTATTAGGGAAATAAGTAGTTTTTCATTGTATAAAGATTCTTAATTTTAAAATTGTGTTAAAAAAATGACAGTCGGATAAACATAATATAATTAATCAACTCACTAAGTGTTGAATATCTTTTTTCAAAACTTGCTTGATGATTTTTTTTCACAATATATCTTTCATATTCTTTCGTTACATAATTAATATCATATTAAATTATTTTTTCATCTTTTTGCAGTATTGTAATTATTCTATAAGCATATATACTCGTAATATGGATATCGTTAAAGCTCCTTTATATACTGTTAAGGATTTCGTTAACAAATCTTTAGCTGGCAAAGAACCATGGCAGATAGTTTCTTTTACTGCCGCAAGCGTTTATGCTTTGTTATGGTTTTGGGATTTGTTAACTGATAGTGAAGGTATGTTTTTCCATTATATCAAGAAAATTTAACTTAATTTATTTTATCAAATCTTATCTGATGGATTGAAAATATAAAATACTAATAAGTTCAAAGATCTGTGTGCGTGTGATAAGATGAAAAAATTATTGTTGTTTCTAGGAATTTACAAAAAATCTCATAAAACATTTTTCAAATGGCTAAGAAAGGTTCCAGCCGTCAGAGCGAGAATTGAAAAAGAAATGAAAAATTTGCAATATTCTTACAGGAAGGATGTAGAAGAACGTCTTAAATCTGTAAATTGTGTTAGTGTTTTGCCCAAAGATGGTATGAGTAATGAAGAACTCCTCGTGGAAGTCAAGAAGCAACTCACATTAGGTAATTTATATTTTATTTGTCTCTTCTGGTAAGAAGAGGCATTTTATTTTTCATACAAAATCTTAAATAGAAGCTAATTTCAAAACATCACCAAAAAATAAAATATAAAATCTCTTTTCGAGCAAAAGAAAGTTACATGTAAGATTTTATCAAATGCAATTGTCATAGAAATAGTATACTTTGTACTATTTTTTTTGCCTGAAAAAAAGTTCATTTATAATATTCATGTTCATACTTATATTGATTCACATAAACTTTGTTTTCATTAAATTCATTAAAATTAAAAATAACAAATCTACGTTTAAATTATTTTTTATCATTCACTGTTAATATTGCACCTTTTTTATCATGAGATCAATATTGATGCCTATATTCAACATAGGTCATTATGATTGGCGTAGCGGTAAAGTGTCTGGTGCTGTTTACTGTCTTGACGAAGAACTGCAAAAAGTTACCACTGAAGTTTACGGCTTAGCTTCTTATACTAATCCTCTTCATTCCGATTTATTTCCTGGTGTGAACAAAATGGAAGCTGAAGTTGTCAAGATGACAGCAAATTTGTTCAACGGTGGTCCAGACGCTTGTGGAACGGTAATATATTTTTCAATATTGAATGAATATGATACTAAATAACTATATCATTCTGATTTTATATTTAATATCGATATATTAATATTATCCTAGATGACAACTGGTGGAACAGAATCCATTATAATGGCTTGTAAAGCTTACAGAGATTTGGCTATAGATAGAGGTGTGAAAAAACCTGAAATGGTTTTGCCGATAACAGCTCATTCTGCATTCGATAAGGCTGCCCAGTATCTTAATATTGGAGTTAAAACTGTACCTGTTGATCCCAATACTTTAAAAGTCGATATTAAAGCGATGCGTCGAGCTATCTCATCAAGTACTTGCATGGTGAAACTTCATGTTCTTATTCATTGTAAAAAAATTTCAAAACTTATAGTGGTATATTAAATAATAAATTTTCAGCTTGTGGGATCAGCTCCGAATTTCCCTTATGGAACAATGGATGACATGGAAGCCATCGCAGCTCTTGGTGAAAAAAAAGGCATCCCAGTTCATGTTGATGCATGTTTAGGAGGTTTCCTTCTGATATTTATGAAATCGGCAGGATATAATTTGCCTCCGTTTGATTTTTCACTTAAAGGAGTGACTAGTATTTCAGCTGACACTCACAAAGTTAGTTTCAATTCAATCGCAATGATTAATAATTCTACAGTTTTATCTGAAAATTGATTTTTCAGTATGGATATGCACCGAAAGGTTCTTCTGTAATATTATATCGCGATCCAAGTTATCGTCATTACCAGTACACTGTTACAACTGAATGGCCTGGTGGTGTTTATGGATCTCCCACTGTTAACGGTATTACATATTAAATATTGATGTCTTATGTTTTGTTTTAAAACTGAACTGTATATTATAATCAATATTATTTAGGTTCAAGAGCTGGTGGTGTAATAGCTGCATGTTGGGCTACAATGAGATATTTCGGAAAGGATCGTTATGTAGATTTCACTAAACAAATAATTGATACTGCCAAATACATCGAAAAGAAGTTTGTATTTTTTTTATTAATTCATCTGATATCATTTGCGGAAACGTATTCAAATGTTATTTTTCAGATTACGAACAATACCTGGTATTTATGTTTTCGGAGAACCTGTTACTTCTGTGATAGCTATTGGTTCAAAAGAATTTGATATTTTCCGATTATCTGATGCTTTGAGTAAACACGGCTGGAATTTGAATGTTTTGCAATTTCCATCTGGGTAATGAAAATGTTTATGGTTAATTGTTATTATTTTTTAAAATAGAAAAATTCTTAAAAATTCATTTTAAATTTCTAGTATCCACATTTGTGTAACATTGTTACATACAAAGGAAGGGCTTGCTGATAAATTCATAGATGATGTCACCGTTGAAGTTGCTATGTTGATGAAAGATCCTACTAAACCTGTTGAAGGAAAGGTGATTAGGAAATGATGTTTGATTTCTTTTGTATTCAGTTTGATAGAATAAATTTCAATGTTTTAAATAATTCCAGATGGCTTTGTATGGTGTAGCTCAAGGTATTCCTGATAGGTCTATAGTTGGAGATATTGTTAAATGTTTCCTCGATTCAAATTATCATATTGTTGAAAATACTAAGCAAGATTAATTGAACCACAAAATAGATGGAATCGGCAATTTGAAACTAGAGTATTTTTAGAAACATCCAAAAATAAATAAAATTTGACTATTTTCAACAAATAAATTTGTGTATTTTTAAGTTTTAAAATAATGTATGAAAATTTTTTAGATTGAGTATTAAAAAGAAATTCTAGATCTACCAGCCCTCTAGAATTTTTCGTTGGCTTAATTTTCTCCTACCTCAAACACAATGAGATTTAATATTGTTTTGATACAAAGTCTTAGTACTTAAGATTGATTATATTTTATCCAATAATAAGTACACCATTTCTTAATTTTTTATTTTTATAATTAAATATTCAAAAATAATATGTGTTAATTTATCAAATGTTTCCTATATGCATGTTATATAATACAAAATATTCCGCAAGCTGTCATGATTTTTAAATACATATTTAAAAGACTGAATTTTTTCAAACAAATATTCTATTTTCTTAAAGAGGAATTTTAATGTGCAGCGTTATAAATGCTTTCAAGCAATGATATAAATTATATTTGTGATATGATTATATTTGTATATATATGATCAAATATGTTACATGATATTTAGATGATTGTGTTAGAGAATGTAATTTTTCTTTTTCACCTCTTAACTAAAATATATTTTTCTTATATAATATTTATAGTTGAATTAAATTTATTTTTTTTCAGTCAATATTGAATAAATATTTTTATGCTTCTGTAAACAAATTATGTTTCTAATGGTGCATATACAGTTAAATTTAAGTAACTAATAACATATGCTAATTACACTTTGATTATCAATTAAAAGTGATAAAAATGAGTCATTAATTTTTAGGTATATCAACATTTATTATGGGAAAATAATTTTGAAAGTTTGAAATACATATATTAATGATTTTATTTATGAAACTGTTGCTGTTAATATTAAAATTATTTGAATTTTCATTTCTTCATTAACTAGTCATTAGTGCAATGTAAAATTTTAAATGCTGTTTTATGTTTTTAAACAATTTTCAAAAATAATATTGATGTTGCATGTATTACAATTTTTTTTTCTAAAATATTAAAAAGCAATAACTAAAATGTTGTTTCAGTTATAATTTACTTACAAATAAATAGTTAATCAAATACAACCATTGAGAGGAAGTCGTTTTCCGTCCTGTAGAAAATCAATAAAGTCGATTTCCTGTTTGTCACTCGGTTGAAAAATTTCATGTTTCAATTCAAATTGGTTTCTCGTGGAAAATGGCTGCTAATCAGTTTTCAATAATATTTAAAGCACTTAACCAAACATGGAGAGATTATGCCAACGAGTCCTCAGTGCATGGTCTCAAATATGCAGTCGGAAGAAGAAGGTTGGACAGGTAATGATGTGCTCATATTGAGTTAATTATCCACATTTATAATAAATCTTTTTTCAATAATGCTCTTATTTTTAAACAGTTAAAATGTATTTTACTATAATATTTTCTATTAATATAATAATACTTAATTTGAAAATGCGTTGGATATTTTTGTTTTACTATTAGTATCCATAGAAAAAACAGCGTCTGAGTTTCATACCTTTTGCGTTATATTCTTATCAACAATTTTTATTTCCTATAATTTTATAATTCATAATTTAAGTGAATTTTATATTCTTATATACGGATAAACTGTTTCATAATATAAATTTGATGGATAAACACTCAACCTTCCGACACTATTCGGAAAAAAATTTTCTTGTTACTACAAATTATACAAATTATTCGATAATGTCACATTAATTATATTAAATAGGTGGGTATGGACATTCATCCCGTTGATATCTGGCATAGCAGCATCCGTCATGATGATAATAATGTACAGATCATATTTCGACGAACCCACAAGATCCATTTACGAAACGCATTACGCGCCATTGGAGAAATTCGACTTTCCAGCAGTATCCATCTGTGCGCCCAGAAAGTTCACCAAAAAGAGCATCGACTATGCCATATCCAAAATGTATGTTCAATTCAATTAGAAGACTAATACAATTCGGGTTAACGTGTTTGCTCTGTTCAGGAAATTCCCATCCAACATGACGTCTAAAGATATCGAACGACTGATACCGTTCCTGTTGGGTTTCACGTTTCCGATGTCAACTGGCAATCGAGATATGCGCCCTTTAGACGAGGTGATGACCCACAATGAGTTGTCTCCGTCTGATTTGATGAAACTGTTGTTGCCGAAGTGCGATAAGTTTTTGATCAAATGCAAATGGGAGGGGAACAGTGTCCCGTGCAAAGAGCTTTTCAAAAGGGCCAAAACGAAGGACGGGTATTGCTGTTCGTTCAACTACAACACCGATTATAAAGAGTAAGTTTATAGGTGCAAGGTAATGCACCAGTGGTTGACCATGTACTAGAAATTAACCATTTCTAAAAAAAAAAACGTAAAAATTAAGGCTTTCAAAGGCGGTAATCTTTCAGAAATGATACGTTAGATTACTTGTATATTACATCTTATCTATCGCACCCTCGACGAAGGATTATCACTTTAAAAACTTTAATTTTAAACGTTTTTTTGAGAAATGGTCAACCATAGGTACATGGTTAACCGTTGGAGTCATTACCTTAGTCTTGATCATTTTGTTTTTATTGTGAATTTTTATTCAGTCCGCATTATGAGGCTGCAACTTCGCCGTATTTTGGAGCCGCGATGGGGTTGAGCGTGATTGTTGATACAATGGGGATTTATAATAAGCAAGTGTTCCATGCGATGGATTCGTATAAAGTAAATATATTTGCATTGTGTGATAGTTTCATAAATATAAAAATATAAATTGATATTATATATATATTTTTAAGATAATGATTCATACAAGTCAAGAATACGCTGGTCGTTTCGTAAAAGATATGGTGATGCCATTGAAGACGGAATTGCAGATCGCTGTTTTTCCTGTCAAAATAAAAATTGGTTCTGAAGCGAAAAAACTAACACCAGAAGGACGCAAATGTCACAATTTGGATGAGTTTCCATTAAAGTATTTGTTTTATATAGAAACTGGCACTGAAAGACTGAAGAATTTGAAAAGTCATAACTTGTTAATTTTCAATCTTCTTTGTATTATTTTTTTATAAGATCATCTTTTGACGATTAAAATAGGTACACATGATTTATATTAATGATCAAAACTCAACGAGCTTTTCTATTCCAGTGAAATATCAATTATTGAAAGCCATAGAAAACACCGGATCAAATAGTATATTTTTGAAAATGTAATGTTCGATGCCCTGGCATTTTCAGTACCCCTAAATCAGCAGTTTTGCTTGTTGATGTAATTATTTATTAAATAAAATGGACCTAGTCACTCATTATACATTAATGTTGCGTTAAAATATTACTGATATTTTCACTATTGATCTTTCACAGAAATATAAGATTCCAATGAATTTAAACCATCGTTGGACATCACATGTAACCATTTTAATCTCCAAGGGTTCCTCTATAATCCCCAAAAAAATAATATGAACAAGATACGACTTTTCCAAACCTTTCAGTCTTTCAGTGGCCACTACATATCATTAATGTTACTTTAGTGTGCAAAAAAAAAAAAATAATGTAAAGTTCAATCTAAAGTGACACTCGATAATTTATATTCCTTCCGAATATTTATAATTCGTTTATTTCAAAACACAGGCATTTTGCATTCTATAGAAAGAGCGACTGTTTGATTGAATGCGAAATAGAAAAGAATATTGACCGATGCGGCTGTCAGTCGTTTTTGTATCCGAGGAATGATGGAGATGTCGTCTGCAATGCTTCGACCATTCTGTGTTTGAGGCAGCATTTGAGTTAGTATATTTTCCATTATTATAAGACAGGTACAATGTAATGAAAAAAATCAACGGATCCTAAATTGTCTTGGCCTGGAGCGAGTTTATTAATAATTTAAATTTCGTTAACGCTCTGACGCTTTTCTTTGTGCGCTGCGAAAAATTTAAATGGGCCCGTTTATTTATTTTTTTCACTCTCAAAGAAAATTAATCGATACATTATTCATGCTGGATAGTGTTGTATAATGCTACGAAAAAAATAAGTAATGAATGATTTAATATTTTTCGATTTGTATTCAAGAACAGGTATTGTCGATGTCTTGGGGCAAAAATTGTACATGTCCTGAACAGTGCAATGAAAATTTAATTGATATTATTACACATACAACTGATTTGGATGCAATTCAATACAATTTGGATCCATTTTAGTAAGTTTTATGAAATATATTTTATGAAAAAAAGATAAGTAATTTTAATTGATGATTACAGTAATCAATTGACAGAAAATCAAACAATAATACACGTATATTCTGGAAGCCAATATGGAACGGTTGTAAAAAAGGCTATAATTGCGTATTGGGTAGATTTAGTTTGTACGTTAAATTTATTATAAGATACTGTATACATTGAAGATTCGTAAAGTGAATTTATCGGTATTTTTTAATTTATTTTTCAGCATCCTTCGGAGGAGTATTCAATTTGTTTCTCGGATGTAGCTTTTTGAGCGTAATTGAAGTGTTGTATTTTGCCTTCTTGAGATTTCCCAAGGCGTATTTGAAACTATTGAGGAAAGGAAAAAAAATAAATGTCCAACCGTTTATAGAGTCTAAGTAGTGATCAGGACGAAAACGCGTTTTGATACTATTAAAAAATATAGATAACATCTTTTGTTTCGGGACACTGAAGATTTTCCTCGAACGGTTTTATGATGTCGTAAACGAGGACAGCGACGAATAATTTAAAATTTAACAACGTATTTCGACCAGTGTTGATCGGGAGATTTTATTTTATGATTTTCTCGTTGCATGTCTGTTTCGAGCGCAAATAAAGGGGTCGAAGTTCGTCTAGGACAAAGACAATTCGTCGCATAAAGGGTCCAGTTGTATACGTAGAAATAAAACCAATTTATTTAATGAATAATTTTTCAAAGTATATTTTGTTTCTAATAAAATAAACACATTTATGCATAAGAGAAATGAAACGGAATCTGTTGATTCGATCTTTTGAGTATAAACAAATTCAGGATAACAATGGAATGGTTGAAATGATGGTGATAAAAGTCTCTACGTTGATATGAGATTCATACACGATCATAAAATACATACATCGAACGATCTAATATACAGTTCGTATCAATAATATTGTCTTTTAATATATAATTATTGTATCTATAATAATATAATATTGTGCTTAAAGTTGTTACAAAAAATAGTTTAGAAAATTGCAGTAAGATTTTCTTTGATATGTAGAGTATATATATAATACTTTAGCTTTATGGTGAGATAAAAAGCACTTGTCGAAATGTCAAAAAGTGATTCGAATATGTTTGTGGTAACTGCAACTATACAAATGGGCTCAATCCGAATAATCGCAGTTAGCTAGCATAATCTGATGACTTATCATAGACATGACTCTTTTACGTTAGAAGTTACAAAGTGTAAAACGAAAAATTGAGAAATAAACAAATTTGTTTTTAAGGAAATCTTCATCCAATAAAACCTACCCGTCAGTCACAAAAAAATTTAAATTAATATATACACAATAGAAAGCTTCAAGATGCATAAAATATAATATTTACATACATAATATCATATGTGTATTCATGTTATTGGAACCTCGCTTAACTATGACATAAAAATTTCCATTAATCTAGTTAAAGTATCATTTATGAATATTATTATTGGAAATTCTGGCTTAGCTATACACAAGTATTACAATATATGAACGTAATATTTTATTGTCTTCATCATACTTACAAGACTACATATTGAATTCTTACGCCCGCAATTGATTATTGGAACATATATATATGTATGTGTATATACGTCGGTACATTTACATACATATGTTTGATATAATTTTTTTTTTATTAAAGATTGACAAGCTCATAAGATACCATAAGAAAAATTCCGAATATTCACGAGGTCAACAAATATAAAAATCAATATATTTATAATATTAACATTAATATGTTCGACAACAAATATAATGGAGTACCTAAAAAAGGTTTATATTTGAATTTATAGCCTTTGGAAATTTAACTATGGTGGAAGGCATTAGCCTATTTTTGATATTTATGTATGTACAAAATATTGTACATGTTTTTTTTTTAATTTAAATACAGTAAGTTCGTATTTTTTTACTTTCTTCACGTTGTTAACATTAGTTATATTATTTATTTTTATTTCTCATCGGAAAAATAATATATTTTTTTGTATCACATTTTTAATTTTTTTCCGCATAAAGCGATGGGAATGTAAGCTGATTTTTTCAGAAAAGAATATAAACGTATAAATTTTAAAATATATGTTATAATAATATATTAAGAATGTAGTATAGTAAATTTTTGATGAAAATTCAAGTGGCAATGTTATATAATATATGTGTATCTTTTGAATTAAAAAAAAAAATCATTGAAAATTCAAATAATTTTCTCGTGAGAGCAAAACGATAACGAAAAAATGAAATAGCACTATGTCATATGAAAATCACCTTTTAAAATTCGCGTGAATGTTTTTTTGAACTGTTGGTTGGCCAAAGCGTAACAAAATGGATTCATGGGGCTGTTGGCGTAGCACAGGAAGTACGAGAACATGTAAAGATGGCTGTTGGTGCATGGTGGCGACGAGCAGAAGCCTTCGACGAGCGCCAAAATATGATAAGGTGTCCAACAGGCCACAAACGCCCCCAATATGAACGAAATGGTTCTGAAGGCCTTTCTCGCCCTGTTCTCAGATTTGGACTTTTGGCGGCCGATGCCCGGAAATCCGATGCCCTCGCGTTTCGACTTTTTCCCTTTGAGCCTCTTTCCGAAGTTTTTAACAAAGTCCCTCCTGGAACCGCCCTCCTTTTCGTCCAAACTATCCGACGTTTCTTTCGGGCTATTATTGTCGATGTCTTTCGCGGTCGTGTCAGCTTTCTTTGGTTCTTTGACGGAGATTACGACCGTTGTGACGGGTCGTTTAGATTCTTCGCTAATTAAACTAACTTCGGTGTTGACTTTGTTGATCGGAACCGGCGTGGTCGGCTTGGAAACTTGTGTTAGATTTGCTTCCGCTTGAACGGTCGCTCTAATTAGCGCTGCTTGCAACAAAGAAGTGTTGGCCGAGGCGACGTGTGTTGTCGATCCCAAAGGAGATGATGGTGCCGTGGTGGTGGGAAAGCTGATGGATGAAGGTGGGCTTTCGTATGAAGGGGAGACAACTATTACGGAGCTTTCGTCCATGAATCGCAGGTCCGCGCTGTCCATTCCTGCCAAGGCGTCCAAAGTGGCACCCATTTCTGAATGGGGATTTACCATCAGACTGCGTGGTCTATCTGTGAAGGAAGGCGGACTTTCCGATACTGGAGGGCTGCCTTGAAACTCTGATGGTGGTGGTATTATGGGTTGGGCGATCGTTGTCGGTATCTGAATATCGCTCGACGAGTCGGTCGGTGGTTTTTGTTTGTTAGTTTCGTCCGGAACTTCCGTGTCCAGGAGACTTTGCTCTAAAATCTTGGGGAGTGATATTTCTGCGTTTGGAGTGAGAGGAGACGGTGTCTTCTTGACGAGAATCCTCGGAGCGTCCGGCGACTTCATAGGAATTCCTCCGTTCATTCGCACGTTGGTGAGTATTTGCAAAGCTCCCGACTGCACCATTATTCCGGCAATAGAAGGACGTTTCTTGTTGGTGACCGGTGGCTGTTGCAAACTGTTAGCGTTGCTTTCTTCGTCTGATTCGAAAGCGGGACTACTAGATCTTTCAGACTTTTCAACTTCAGTTTGATTGTTTTCGGAATTTTTCTTTTCGTCACTGTTGCTAGTTTTATGAGATGAAGACTTTTGGCTGGAACTAGAATCTAAAGAATTTGGTGCGGGTGCTTTGAGAGCTTGAGTAGGCGCCGGAGGAGATATTGTCGCTGGTTGTATAGCTGGAGGGGAATAGGCGACCACGTTTTTAGGTTTGTCTTGACTCAGGAGCGTGCTTTGGGTTTTGGACATTCCGATTCCGGCAGCTCTACCAGCCATACCGGACATGGCTCCGGCACTGAGAGCTACCATCGATTGCATTTTCCTTTGTTTCGCTTCGCTCTTTTTCTGCATATCGTACGCCGTTTTATAGATTCCAGCATATAAAATGAGTATGACTATAAGTGTAGTCCAATAGTAGGTGATGATTAAAGCAGTGTTGAATACTGGCTCTTTGAGAAACTGGACCGCACATTCACCGGGCATGAGGTCTCGATACCCAATAAAATGTTCCCAACCGAAAATTGTGGTGAAAAAAAGTAACGCCGGTATAATCCACGTGATGGTGACCATCCAAATTACTTTGTTCTTCGTCCTCCAACTGCGATACTTTGCAGCGATTTTCACGCTGCAAAACCTATCGACAGTTATCAATAGAACTGTATACTGTGAAACTAAACATACTGTATAATCAACCGATAACCACAAATCACATAGTAGAGGTCCCAAATCCCAGTAACCCATCAGAACATAGACTGTGTAGAAAGGCATCGATACCATACCTAAAACAAACATGTACATAACGTTACTCGTATTATCCAAATCAATCGAATATAAAAAAAATGCACAAACCGATCAACATGTCTGTTGCAGCCAATGAAGCTATGAAGTAATTGCTCGGTTGTCGAATTGATCGATCTACAATAAACGCAAGGAGCACCAAAATGTTTCCGCCGACTGTCAAAACAATACACGCCGCCAAACATAAAGCTATGCAAACTGTTTGCCACGGCTCGAATGGAGGTAGCACCTGTGATTGGGAAAATCGATAACATTTTTCATCATATACGAATGAAAAAAGTAATCTTAGACACACGAGTTGTAGTTCTGCCGTCATGTTCTACATCAAAATCATTTTGGATACAGTAAAACTTTGATTAAACAGGGATTGAGATGATCCGGATAGAAAAAAAAAACGCATAATTTATAATCTATAAACGTATAATTTTTATTAAATAAAAGAAGTTTAGAAGTACCAATTTTCAAAACCAAAATGTTTTTTAATAAGAGCGCAACATATTTACTTTTAAATTACATAGGTGACATTATAAATAAATATTAAAATCGCCATTGAGAATAAATTTTTTAGAAGTCTAACCCAGTTTCGAATAAAAAATGTCCAGTAGCTTCTGTTATAAGAATTACCTCTTACCGCTACCGCTTCTGCCGCTTACCGCTTACCGCTTCTGTACCGTTGTGTAATACAAATTTATAGCAGTTACGACTTAATGGCTGCATGTGTACTACTATGATCAAATTGAAACCAGGAAAATTTTTATTTTCTCAAATAATAATATATTTTTTAATTTTACATCAAATTAATCCTAGTTATTTGTTTATTAAAAAAACTTTGTGCTGAGTGCGTGTGTTTATTTTATATAATTTATTTTGTCAACAAATATTTTAAACTTTTGCAATTGTGATTATGGACTGAATTAATAATTGAAAAAATAATTTATAAAAGCTTTTTTTTTTCGTATATACCGAAATGAAAACAGCTCTTGATTCATTTTTCAGTTCGAAATCTGAAGATTTTTATAAAAAGGGTATATTTATGCTAGTGTAAAGATGGGAGAAATCTTCTACGTTTTTTATCAATCCGAATAATAGAGGTTCTACTGTAATGATATTTAAGTGTAGAGTTAACTTCGAGACGGTCCTGCTGCACACAGGCACTGAACGACATCTCGTGTGTCATAATGTGGTAAAACGACTCACTTGCGGTAAAGGGGTTGTTGTTTCGTCACTATTCGTGATATTGTTGAGCAGAACTGTACTGTTGGAGTCGGTCGAGTTACCGATGAATTCCCATAACGAGGAAACGCTTTCGTTCGCCCACGCCAAAATGTCTCCTTCGGTCCAAAGTGGCCTGAAAGCCGCTGAAGTGTCCAACGTGTAAGAGTTGCAATCTTTAGGATGTTTTTGAAAGACAGTCTTGCAAAGCCTTTCTTTTTGTTTTTTCAGTTTCCTAAAAAAATAATCAAAATTATGTAATTTAACGTAATAGTACCGCATCGATCAATAAAATAATTTCATAAACAAAAACACGTCTGAAATAAAAACGTCCTTTGAAAAAAGCGAGTCCCAATGCGACGGGTAGTTTTTCGTGACTGGCCTTTTGTGACCACTTAACGACTCGAAGCTTTCCACTTTGATTTTTTTTCAGTCACGACACGTATAAAAAAAAACGGCATACGTTTTGATTGTGTTGACGGGCATGATTATTTTATACAGTTTCCACCGGAAAACGAATTAGACACGTCAATGAATCACCGCATTAAAACATCGCGAAAATATTAAATTTTCATAATTAAAAATGTGTACATTGACTGAGCGTTTTTCGTGAAATCAACGCACCTTTGCGTTTTCTGGTTGCGTTAAACATATCGTATATCACATTATGAACACACAAATAAATGTATGGAAGTAGGCGCATGGTTGAGCACTGAAGTTTCGTGTATAATGTGGAATGGAGCTTTCGTGGTAATACCAGTGTTCTGTGTTATATCCAATTGACGTGTGGCCCGTCGTTAAAATGGTTAAGGTTAAAAAAATACGATATTCGCGGCTATAATTTGCGACTTGTCCTTCGTGTGCGAGTATTTTGTTTATTTGTCGCTTTCACGCACTCGTTTTTGAAAAATCCTCTTTGTGATTGTGTAGTTCGAATGTTGTGTATTTTTTTTTATTATTAATCGTTAATTTTCTAGGGGTTAATCTTTAATAAAATAATGTATTTTCATTGCAGTAATTTAAAATTGATTAAATTATTAATTAATTAGTTATTGAGAAAATGGCATTGGTAATTTTTGAGATTTTGAAGAAATGTGTTTACATTAAATTTTGTATGAAAATAGAAAAAACTACTGAATCTTTGAAATAAATATGTTTTCTTGGTGTTTCATATCAACAAAAAATAAATAAAGTTATAATAAGAGGTTTAAAATGGATCAGAAGAGCTGAACTGAACTGTAAATCCAAAAGTAGGCAATAAATAAAAATTATTCTCAATAAAGAAAACAATAAATTCATAAGCTCGAGATGTTGTGCAAAAACGCTTTGAGACTTTTTCTAAGAATTGAGAAATCATGAAATAATATTAGTATGTAAATTTAAAAATATAATCTTTCTAAAATGAAAGTAAAAAATAGTGTTTAATTCTTATATTTGGCTATTACAGAAAAATTTCGTAATCAAAATTATAAAATTAACAATATCATATCTCATGTTATTAAAATCACGCGAAAAATTAATTGTAATTTAAACGTTTTCCCGCTTATAATCTAAATCATTTTACATAGGCATCGATTCTTCAATCTGATTGTGATATCGGAAAGTCATAAACGTGTTATAATAGCATTATACACATATGGCACATCATGCACATTAATACGAGCTGCCATTTTCGATTCGTCTCCCCGTACACATAGAACCGCACAATTTATTAAACGAATGATATAAATATTCAAATCACGTAATGGTTTGTGATTTATTCGCGAGATTGCAAAAAGTCCTCATTCATTAAACGGCTCGAAATTAAAAAAAAAGTTTGGCTACACATGCTTTGATATGCAAATCCGCCGAGGTTTGCCTAACTACTTTTACGTAGTGTCGTTTACAACACAACCTTTCCTTTGACGACCTCTGACATAAATAAAGAAAGTTTCCGACGAAACTTTTCATGGTGAATAATGCATGGGAAAAAATCCCGCTAATATCCGTTTCGAGATATCTGAAAATTGTATTTGTGAGTTTCAAAACGTACATACGTGTATTACACTCAAAATGGCGACGTAATGAGATTGCTTTAATTTAACTCGAGTAACAGCGCTAATTTGACTAGCGGCGTAGAATTTCAAACGACAGTTATCACTCAAAAATTCTAAAGGCTTAACCGCATTGTGTCTTATTTTCGAAAATTGATATGTTTATGTGCTCTCTCAAAGTCGCGTTAAATCGGAGTGATTTTGCATATATTATAGGAATATTGGTGAAGTTATTCAAATTTTACGAACGAGCCCGTGTGCGATGGTAAAACGAGTTTATTTGATTTGATTCAATATTGAATCGATGGCAATTTAAAAGTCAATAGGATTCTGATTTTTTTATGTAACAAAGCACATACGTATAAATTGAATTTCGGAAAATTACGAGCTTGTTCGAACGAACGTCGAAAATGATAGGGAAAAATATTTAACTAACAAGTATTCGGAATTTTTCGCACATGTATAAATGTTTATATTTATACTCAAAAATCATACGAGTGCGAAAATTTATTAATTAAAAAAATAATCGTAATTTGGTTTTACATATTCGGAGTGGTTTTAACGCAATAATCGCACTCTTGAACCTTGAGAATTCTTTTCACAGCTATTCATTGGTCTTTGTTTGTCAATGCGGCATTTTAAAGTGGTTAAATTTGCATTTATATCATAGAGACGAAGACGAAAGTAATTCTGAGTCCGGTAAGTAATTCCACCGTCACTTTTCATTCTCCGTTCAACGACACTCTACAACTTTTCTTGAAATGTTCCATTTTATCAAAATTCGCTTGCGATGTATTATCTGTCATTATTTTATTCTAAAATATACATTAATGTTATATATGAAACAAAAGATTATTTCAAATTTTGTGAATGGATTCACTGATCGTATGAAAACTCTTTTACTAGCTGATTTCGTGAAAGTATATTTTCGATATATTTTGATACAGTGATTTATTTGTATAATCATAATTTTTATAATTAAACATAAGTAGGTATTTTCATTATAAAAAAGCTTTTATGGTAAATTGATATATTAATTTTGACAGTGTTTTGTTTGCTGGGAAAAATTCTGGAACGATTTTTGCTGTACACTTTTGAGTACTTTGTTACATTAAAAAACTGGAAATTTTTCCTATTTTTATAGCAAAATTAATTTTAAAAATAGCTGAAAACAAAAACAAAAAAACACTAAATCAGATGAATTAACAATATTAAATATAATAATTCTTAATTTTATGTATAAATATTTATTATAATTTGATTACACGATATAAAATAATGAAATTGAATCCATTTGATTCTGCGCGAAGTCCAATCAAAATTTAATACACTTTTTCAACTCTCAAGAATATCAAGCATATATTTAATACAATATTTCAAAACAAGAATATCGTTCAAACTCTATATACGTATCCCCCAACATTTGAATGTCTCTCTTATTGTGTCGCCATGCGATTTCGCTCTGATTAAAATGTGAATTGCCACCGCGCACAACATCGAACATCAAACTTTTTTCAGATTTTATTTGAAGCACACACACACACGCAACTAAAATGTATTAGTGAGTAAAAGGTTTAGTGTTTGCATCCGACGCTGAATGCAATTATGCGCTGAAAGCTCACTAACTCGATCACAGTTACGGTGCGGTGGAAATAAATGCGTTTTAGTTCGTACCGCGCGCAACTTCCTCGTTTATAACGTGTGTTCGTCATGATGTTCTCGCCTATCGACTAGTAATTGAAAATTGTTGATGTGTGTGTTGTTGTGGATGTGCCAAGATTGGTAAGTTGTGGATTTCGGAGGTGGATAATTAAGTTTGTCATAGCGAAAGTGCGGAATAAGCTAACGGACGCGCCAGTTTCGGTACGTTTTAAAAGCTTCGAATCGGTAAACGTATGTTTCGTTCGATTGTCGTTATGATTTTTAATTGAAAATGTATTCGTTTTGATTCCAAAATAGAAAAATTTATGAGTTTTTTTTCAAAATTTTGTCATTCCATTACGTCAAATGGCGAGATTTCAGCCGTACCAATTTTTGCGCTTTTACAGTAACACGTGCCTATTACGGTAATAAAATTTATCCTCAAATGTGATCGACGTACGTGTATTGCAGTTCTCGAATATTCTGTGAAAAACTCCCTTTTCAATTGACTTATGAAACGAGCTATCGTCGGCTATATTTTCTCTTTATCTCTTTTTCTTTGGTGAATGAAACAAATCGAAAAGCATCCTTTTTTGTCTAAGTGATTTTGCCGAAAGTGCTTTATTGAAAATATTCAATTTGTATGTATACATGGAAAAAATATTATATATTGAATTGTTTATATAAATATACGTGTTTTTCGTTGAATAGAAAATTGATGTAGACTTTATAGCAATTTATCCATGAATGTTAATGTTCATACTTTTTTTTTGAAAATACCGATCACCCCTAATTATTGAAACTAAACAATAAGTACTATAAATGGAAGAGAAGGACAATAGTTTATTGAAGAATATAGTTTTAGTATTAGAAACATTTAGTAATGACCTTCTTCTCATTACTAATTAATTTCAGGATTTTAGACTAAAATTGTTTCATTAAATTTATAGATACAAAGTCACAATAAAAAAGCGATGATTCAGCCATAAATTCTCAAATAAAATTAAATACTTCGAATACTATTATTTTTCTTGTGGTTCAAAATTTGACTCATTCAAATAATTCAGAATATTGATCGAAAAACAATAATCATTTTGCCAAAAAGTCTGTTTCAATTCAGGAAAATCATTTGTTTTCTGTTTTATTTCCAAACCTATGATGTTATCCTCTTTTAATTCTCATACTTAACTACAATTTTGTTATTTAAGTTATTTATTAACTATAATTTTGTGATAGCATCAAAATAATTTTGGGAAAGTGCACAGTGCATCAGAAAGACTAGAGATTGCATTGTCAGTGCTGAAAATTCTACAGCTGAAATGCAGATGTCCGTTTGATGGCGTAGCATAGCTATCAATTGGATATATCAAGGTTCCTGCTCATAATTTAATTATTTTTTGATTTTATCACGTATGAATTATTCCATTTACTTGTATGTATTTTTCCGATGTGTTCTTCTCAAATCGAACAAATATGTTTAAATAATTTTTGACGTCTTTTTGATTTCTCGATTTATTCAAGTAGTTTTTTAGGTATAGGTAGACGAATATCGTTTTTCTTTTGTTCATCAGTAAACGGCACAAATTAAATAATTATACGAAAACAACGGTACGAACGCAAAATACGAAAAAAACGAAATTGTCCCGACCAAAACGTATTGCCCCCTTAATAATCGTGTATAATTTATGCAAATTAACAAGACATATAGTTTGGGGATATTGAACTAAAATTTGATACCAAAATTTCCAAATAAGTCATATTTTTGAAATGATCCACATATTTTTAAGTGGCGAGTATATGTAATAAAAAAAAAAACCAACCTCTTAGGCCAGGCGCCACAGGCGATTAGTCGCAGTGTGATTTATAATGGAACACATTGTTTTACGTTGAAGTGCGCCTATATACCATACGGGTGCACTTCAACCTAAAACAATGTGTTCCATTTTTGCGACTAAGCGATCGCGCACGACAAAATCGCAAGTGGGTGCCTGGCCTTATGCTGTTGCAATGAAATTAAAATACTTGATGATGTGTAAACGAAAAAATAATAAATATGTATTTAACATTTGAAAGGAAGTGAATGATAGGTTACGTAGGTGTTATAGACGAACGAAAATGGCATGGGTAAATGGAGAGTGCTCAAAGGTAGGATGGATATGGTTGTAGCGGAGCTTTGTAGGCTGTCGGAGGAAGCTTACGATTGCAGCCAGCTTTCGTCAGGTGCTTTTACGTACACACTACATGTTATATCAATAGACAATAGGAGAGAGCGTCAATAAATTTGTCCAAGAACGCGGATAGAGAAGCTCATTACACGCGCCCAGATTTATGTCAAGTGCCGCTGCCCCCTTCTGCACATAAATTTCGCACTTTTCACCTTAACGCTGCGAATTTATTATACTCAAATCGGAACGATCGAATATATCACCGAATTTCCCGAAAATTCTGCTTGTAATTATTATCTCGATTCGAAATACCGTTTCCAATTAGGGCTTTTTGAAATTGCGCGCTCGAGTTTCGGTATACGGGATGAAAAATATAATATTATACAAAAAATCAGTTGAGGGGGTCATATTAATCTCGGAAGCCGCAGCTGGACAACAAGTGGATGAATTTAAAATTAAGTTAGACCTGCAAAATAGTCGATTAAGCTCGATAAGTCTGTTTAGGTCGGGTATGCGCAATCTATGAAATTGCGTTCTCGTAACAAGTGGATTCAAACTTTTGTATTTTGAATTATAAAAATAAATAACTATGAATCAACATTTGCGGAATGAATGGGCTTATAAAAGAAGCATATAATTGAATTTCGTGGAAGGAAGTATATTTTGAAAAATATTGATTTCTACACAAAAGGGTAGTTTATAAACTATTTATGTCGATAAAACGTATGCTGACACGCAATTTTGCACCGATTACAAATACATGGATGCATACTATGGACTTCTGTTTTTCGTTTGTGTGAGAAATCGTTTCGTTTTCATTTTTTTTTTCGCCATGCGGAAATTTATACGTAATGCGAACTCGAAGCGAAACGCAAAACAATTGATTGAAGGGGACTACAAATCGAAAGTGCTTATTCACATAAGCGTATATAAATTTTAAAATAATAACACGAAAAGTAATTATAGATTTTAATCATCACTTGATTAGAAAGGTCGACGATTGTTTTATCATACAAACGTTGCGATGCTTTACGATGCTCCCAATGTATTAAATTGTCTAGATAAATCAAAATAACGACCGAAACTCATTTGTTCGTATTCGATATTGCAAATTGATAATATTTTCGAAGTGGAACTTCCATACGGACGCTAGTACGCACCGGATACAAAATTCGAAACATTTCTAAAGTAATTTCTAAACACGTTCCATTAGACAATATTAGAACACGTACTTTTTTGATTTGCAGATCGATACATATGCGCATTTTATATAAAAAAAACACACACAACATATACACATGTATATTATATTATATAATAGATACATTATGCACGGTCGAGTTGATGTCAGCCGCTGATAAAGAGACTTGCTGTTCGTTTGTCCATCGAGTTTCTCTGTTCTGTCCGGTGTAATATTGGAGTCTGTAAACAGGGGATTTCAGCCCATCAGGTTTCAGCTTGAGGCGGCACCCCATACCCTGCATATGTTCCACACATATACTATTAAGGATTATATTCTATTAGGATAAACCGATGCGTATATATTTTTTGCTGTCGTAATATTATTATATTACTAGTATATAGGCCCGATGTTAATAACATCGGCTGCGGTTTTGTTAAGAAACGGAAAACGATAAAATGTGAAAA
>JAOXNN020000074.1:1185717-1228268 GCA_028571205.2 Hydropsyche betteni | reverse complement strand
GTTTTCACATTTTATCGTTTTCCGTTTCTTAACAAATCCACAGCCGATGTTATTAACATCGAGCCTATATACTAGTAGAGAATGATATAAACTAGCCAATATTGAAACCGTATCCCTAACAGAAACGTCAAAGCGTGCACTCCCAATCCGTACATTCATCAGGTCCCGTCTCGGTATGGACCACGTGTTCGCGTCGCCCTCTGCTCGGTGTCCGCCCCTCTCGCACGTTCGAGTGGTCTGGTGGCTGCGGTGGTGGATCGATAGGATATGTTTCGCACCCAGCACCCCCTTCTGCTCCCCACACACCCTGATCTCCTCCCCCCCCCGAAGCCTCCGTGTCACCGCCTACGCTCGAAGCTCTCCCCCGTGGCCACCTGCTCCTCCTCCTCCTGCTCCCCGGTCGTTGTGTGATGTCTGCGGGTGTTTCGCGCGCGTTATAAGCATCGGAGCTAAGTAATCGACTTTGGGGGTTTGTCTTTTTGTCGGGGTGTTAACCCGGGCGTTTGTCCCCGGACGCTTCTTTGATTAGCCGCTGGAAGTTGAGGTTGTCGATTCGAGCCGTTCGGTGTTTTTGTTTGTATTGATTTCGATTCGTGCGGCAGTTTGTGTACTATTGGAAATTGTGCTGTCGCGTTGCATCATCGGTTCAACTATTTAGTATCCTTTTCGATCGTCTTTTACTCTTGTCTATCTTGAAGCGGTTCTCGTCCAATTCACTCCACGTGTTTCCTTGTTTTCGTTCATTCATCTTTTCTCTCATTGTCTATTTTCGTTTTCCTTGTTTCCTTTTACAGTATCTCTGCTACCATTCCATTTCATTTTCCGTTGTCCATTCGCCTTGCCACATGACCGACCCACTGTATCGACCTACGTACACTTATAGCCATCAATCAAAGCCAATTATTCCATAGAATTCAGTTCATATAATTGCAGTCGTAATTCACAATCAAAATTTATGAAGTTTTCACATTTTTCTCATATTGATTTTATTTCTATTGAGTATGAGTACTAAAACGATTTTCTTTTTTTCTTTCCAGCAGGACCACCGAGCAAAGTTGCGAAGCGGTCGGAGAGTGTTAGAAGTTCAGGCGGAGGGCAATATGCTTTCGCTGCTGCCTTACGGAGCCTTGCCCAACAGGCAGGCCCCGAAGGCAGCAAGGAATCTGCAGGCGGTGGTAGTGCTGCCGCAGATAAAGAAAAGCCTGTGGCTGTCGCACCATCACCACCACCGCCTGCACCTAAACAACCCTCCCCGCATCCCACTTTACCCAGTGGCTTCCAGCCTTATCGCCCAGACGACAGGTGAGAAAAAGTTGTGTTATGTGTATATTAGCTGTCCCCTATTTTATAAGGTTGTAGTTGTTACATGTGTGGCATTTGAAATGTCACACGAACATGAAATTTTCCAAAAAACGACTCTTTCTTGCGTCATTTAACGGCACATGTTAAAGAGCTGTGAGGAAGAACGTGTAGCGTTGAGGTAGACGTATTTTCATTGCCTTTTCAGATTGACTCATCCTGCTGCTACTCCATTTGGCATAGTAGATCCTGCTGCTTATTCTCCATATGGACACCCTGGACTCTATCCGAGTGCAGCACTTCAGTACAGGTGAATAGAGTCATCATTCACACGCTAATGCTAAATGAAAAAGATGATCGATTTTTTAAAGTAAGCTTGAAAATTTTCAGAATTGAAGCAGAACAGCAATTATATTTAGAAAGAATGCTAAGACCGCCTTTAGGATTTGTTTCGGGATATGGACCAGCTCCACCTGGTCATCCTGCTTTAAGTGGATTATATCCTACACTTCAACCTCCACCTATTGCATTAATGTCTCCCGTTATGCATGAAAGGTGATTTACGAAATAATTATAATGGATTTTCACAAAAATTCAATTTGATTTCACTCAATTGTTGTAAATTTTCTAGAATGAAATTAGAAGAGGAACATCGGGCGAGACTCGCTAGAGAAGAAGAACGCGAAAAAGAAATAGCTTTGCAACAGCAAAGAGACCGAGAAAGAGAAATAAGAGAAAGGGAAAAGGAGTTAGCTTTACAAAGAGAACGCGAAAGGGAGAGAGAACGGGAAAGGGAAAGAGAAAGGGAACAAAGGGAACGTGAAATGAAGGATAGGGAAAGGGAACGGGAACGAGAACTTCGCGAACAGAGAGAAAAGGATCGTAGAGAAAAAGAAAACAGAGTCCGTGAACGGGAAAGAGACGACAGAGAACGAATGATGGCGCACATGGCTACTCACGGAGGCCTGGCACCACACTTGCTACCTCCAACCTCTACTGGTTTATTTCCGCACGGCCTAGCAATGAGTGTCCATCCTCACTCGCACGGACAGCGCGTTTCTCCGTCTCACATGGGTCTATTAGCTCCTCATCTAATCCAACCGTTTCCTTTACCACCATTAGTAGTACCACGACAGCAGCTATTACACTCGCACCCCCTCCAACATCCATCCTATACTACTTCTAGACATTTACCATATCCTCCAGCACCAGCACCAACTCTTGCCCCGGCGCCAGCGCACTCTCCACAGACCGCCCACTCCCCGCACAGTTATCCCCCTTCACAATCGCCCCACGTAGCTCCACGGCGTTCTCCTCATTCACCATATCCTCGTCCTTCGCCCAATCCCCATTCTATTCATAATTTGACACGACCCGAGCCGGCGCGACAGCCATACATAATAAACACTTCGAGTGCAGAACAAGAACAGGCCGTCCCGCCGCGGTCTCCCATAAGAGAGCCCCCCGCTCCGATCCCGTCTCCGAGAGAACCCACAATCGAGATAGCTCCTCAAAACAAAACGCCGGAGAATCCACCCGAAAACGATAGATTAAAAGACGACGCGCAGCAAGTGCAAGACGATGTCAAGAAAGAGAGCGTACAATCGGCCTCAGCTTCACAGCAACAGACCGACAACGAAATAAAACAGAAGTCTTCCGCCGTGAGCGCGTCGCCAGCGCCTAGTAAAGAAGAATCGTCGACCGTAGACGTCGATAGCGTCGTGCATATAGATCATCCGAGCGATCCGAGCGGCAAAAACGAAGAACACCTAAAAAGCCAAGAGTCCAATCAGATGACGGGCGCGCAACCTCAGATAAACAATCAAACGAGCGCTAACAAAATAGAATCGAGTTCGAATAAGAGCGGAGGCGTCCTGGTCAGTCCCACGTCAGGTGTGTTGACGGCGGACAAAAACGGTGTATGATAATTAGACGTAAAGGGAACGTTCATTATTGTTTTACTTATTTATTTGATTTTTGACCATATACATAGATTCGACTATGTAAATATCTATAAATATCCCAATATTGACTGCATTGACGCATGATTTGCTGATGTTATCGTTTTTTTTATTGTTTTTTCACTCCGATTCTTGTATTATTGCGCGCAACTCTGGTTTTATGTTGCCTGACTTCTGATCATCTTCATCGTCTGCGATTCGTTTCGTTTTGTTAATATCGACTGATACTTCAAGAGAAGTGATTCGAATTTATTCTACTTTCTTTTGTTATGTATTGTATATGTGAAAATTTATATAAACTAAAAATATTTACATTTTAAGTAGCTTATTTCTATTTTTTTGTTTTGTTTTTTATTTTATTTAAGTAAAATCAGACTGGAGTGTGTAAATATTCTTATCTATCAGGTTTTATATTTATTGAAAAATGTATTTTGATTCACGAATTATATGTGATATTAAAAAATTAATATACTTAACATCAATTGTGAATATATTATTATAAATATTTTGAAATCTGCTTTCAATATTCGGACTACTACTTTTTTTATATATAAAAAAATGTAAAACGACTTTAAAAGTTTTTCTATTCACAATCAATTTTGTGACGATGTTTATATCACCATATACTAGCTTTAAATAGATTAATTAGTATTATATAGTTTGTATTATAAACACATTGACTAATAAACATTAATTGTAAAACGCCTATGATTTGGACAAATATGATGTATGTATGGATCAATTTGAAAAAAAAAAACCAACTTATCGTTTATTATATATTATTTATATTGTAAATAACGAAATAAAATGGTCAAAGTCTGCTTCGCATCGCAATTTTTATTACTCGTTTATAAAACCTGATAGATACGTTTGAAACATTACACGCGCCGACACCCGGAGTACTCTACTTCAATAAACCAGTATTAAACATGATTTATTTTGTATATTCAAAGTCACGCTTTTACGATTCATATTAATTTTTCCTATAAAATGTTCGGAACAGGTGCCATTTATTTTGAATATTTGCGCTCGGAATATTTCTATCCATTCCATTTTATCGATTGAGTACAAAACAGTTGTTTTTTTCTTTTAATATAAACTGCAGCATCGTTAATAGATGTATTTTTTTCCAATTAGAAAAAAATTACTAAATCATATCCTTTAATAGTAACGGTGTTTTGAAACCATTATTCTTCACGTTAGTAGTATTACTTAAATAGATTTAATCAGGAATTATTAAAACATTCGTCAAGTTTTTTTAAAGCTTAGTTACCATTATTTTTACACATTTATAAACCGATTGGATCCTTTTTTGAATGTAAATACCGATTTTTTTTTTAATGTAAATTTGAAAAGTAAATAAAACTCCGTTTTTATAACGCTTTCGATTCGGAAATACAATTTTTTTTAATTTCCTCCGCAACGGACTAATTAATCGTCGGAATGACTTCTAATGTATTTTTATTGACAGTTCGACGCTGGCATGTTTTTAATATTGTCGGCATCGGTGGTCAATCAAAGACTGTTGACGAGGATGTGTTTCAATGCCAAAAAGATACGTAAATGTTGAATGCGAGGCGCTGTGCATGTGTAAAGGTTATATATCATATACTTCAGTTGGAACGACTTGCTTAGTCGGAAAATGGGTTTCTTTGCTTCATTTCTTCCTTACGGGAGTTCGTTTTTTTTTTTTGGGTTTTACGACGACGTGCGAGCGGTGCACTTATCAAAATGGTAGTCTGCATTTTTATTTTCATTAGTGAATATAATGACTATGGTAAAAATTGCAATATCGAGTGATAGTTTTTGTACAAATGCCCGTGAATGATTTTTTTTTATATTATTATTATTTCTTCTATGATTTGTAAGCATTTTTTTTTTAATTCTTAAATGTTATATTTATTTTTATGTATATTTCGATTATTATACATACATTATATTTTAAGAGTTTTATTACATAAAAATAGACAAAAGCAAATTTCCTTTTAACTTTTTTAATGCTTAATTTTGTGAATAAATAAATTAATGGTTATATATTCCCGCACGCGACCTTTATCCGCGTGCGGTTCGAGCGAATTGTATGTAACTCGCATACGATGCTACTTCACATTTCTGTAATACTTAATTATTATCTTATTTTTATTATGCTATAATTGCATAGGAGTATGAATGACAATGCAATGCAATTCACTAATTATTACTATAATTGTAAATATATTTTTATAAATATTACTATTATAAAATAAAACTAATAAATTTAATTCAATGTGAATATAAAAATTATATCATCTTTATTTTTGTCTAATTCAACCGATCCTTATCCTTGTTTTCCATTCCACCCAATTCTACATCGTTATACAATTAAAAGAAAATAATTGCAGTGGAAAACGTTTAAAACGAAACTGAAATGGTTACAAGAATTTTATATCAAACTTCATAGTATTTTTTCAATATTATTTCTTGTCAACTGATTTTCGTGTTGAATGATTCCCACTGTATATAAGAGGAAAACACAATTTTATTAAACAGGTTGTCCGTCTTCAAAATAAAAATGGTCCAATTGTGAGATTATCAAATTTATAAAAAAAGAATAATCAACGACAAAGAGTTACTAATAAAAAGAAAGGTCTGTTTTATTCTTCGGTGTTTTAGTTGATTTTTTAATATGATAAGAAAATCGTTTATTTTCACATAATAAGATTCATAAGGTGTTGAAATGTCTCTCGATTAATATTCAATGAACTTATTTTGATTAAATATGAATTATTTTAAACATAAAATACAATTTCTATCTGCACAATGATTTTTCAATAAATTCATAAAGAAAATATTTTTTAATCAAAGAACAGATAAATTTTTAATTATTTGATTGCAATCATCACTGATTTACACAAGAATTTGAGGCTGATATCAAATGAAATATTGAATAATAATAAATTATTTATTTAGAACTTATTCGTCAGATAAAACCAACATTAAATAAAACGAATTTTCATATTCAATATATATTATATTTTCAATTATAAAATCAATAAATAATTTAAAACTAAAAAACATCATTGCAAATTTAATTATTGCTAATTAAAAATAATAATCAAAACAGTAAGATAATTTCATTTAAAAAAATATAATACAATATCTTATTCTTTTCATAAATATTGGATATTAATATAATAATCATAAATATTTCTATTGATGACAGAACAGTTCACATATTATATTTACAAGCAAACTAGTCTCTTTTTAGAAAGTAAATTATCTTCATGAAAATATTCAGGCTGAAATTCTCATTCAATCTGCCTGCAGATATATTGTTTTCATCTCAAATGCATACTCGCATGAAAAAGTCTTCTTTAATTACTTTTCAGCAATAAGTCATCCTTGCAATATAATTTTGCAAGATTTGTCAATGAGTATTTTCATCAGTCACTTTAACGGAACACGGTCAATGTTCAGTATATTATGATATAACTTTCGATATGATATGCATTTTTTTTTTCAATTTTTTCGGTGCTTTGCGATCTTATCTGAAAATTTATGAAATTCAATTAAATATTCAAATGACATTTAATATTATATATCGATAGCCCATTAAAAATATTCAATGCATTTATAAAAACAATTGAAAACATTTGATCATTGCATGAAGTAAATTGAAATATCATAAAATAAATATCAAGACTATGGCAATTTCTGCTATAGAAATAAACAATCCAAAAGCAAGTACAATATATTATTAAAATTTCAAGTAAATATATTATAATATAAAAATTATATTAAATAAATGGCACAACTTTTTCATTTTAGCAAAAACAATTGTTTAAAAAAATCAGCTAAAATCCACATACTTATACACATAAGATATTAAAAATGAAATGTGAAATTTTGTCCTTTACATATTATTTATATTTATTAAATGGTGAACCTTATAATAAACTTGTGTTTCCTCAAAAATGCTGTAGATATGTGAAATTATTTTTTTTTTTTACAATTATCATACGTCAATGCAATCATACAAGTACTCCCTTTATGTCTATATATCTTTATTACAAACCCACAAAATCAAAGATAACAGCTGAATAACGATAATTTTCTGTTTCAGTAAGGAAGCCTTTTATAACTTTGGGACCTAATGATAAATTACCATTTTTCCACATAAGAAACAGTAATCCAAAACCGCCATCAAATGAAGACATATTAACAGCATTCAAATCAATCGACGATAAGAACGACCAAAAAAGCTCATCGAATTACAAAGTTCAACCAACATACAACCTCATCTCTCCATCATCTATACCGATTCCGAACCCTTCCGTGTCGACTAAACCTTCACCAATTATTCACGATAATACCTATGCTTCATATGCGAACTTCATGTGCCCAGTATCTAATTATTCAGCATATCCACCTACGCCATTCACGTTAGCTTTATCAAGTTCACAAAACTCAATCGTGAACAAAAATAGTTTTGATAAAAACATAATATCGGAAACTATAACTATCGAAGATGATAATGCGAATCATGCAATCAGCATGATGGACAAATCTGAAAATCGAGATATGTCTTCTAATGGTATTGCAAAAATCAATTCAAAAATGAACTTCGAAGACCGTTTTTTCAATAAGCTCGCACCGCCAGCAAAATTGGTTATAGACACAAAACCGTTAAATACCGAAAGCACTGAAACAATAAAAGACTTATTAGATAAGACAACGCAATCCAATTTGAATAAACAAAGTGAAAAATTTAGCCTGAAAACAAGTATCCCTATATCGAAACTAGATTTCAAAACAGTTAGTTCTAACGGAGACATAATTTTACCGACACCTTATAATAGTAATGCTAATACACCAAAATTTTCAATACATTCAAAAGAACCGAAATCCATTATAAATTCCGAAAACAAAACTACGGAACATAATCTTCAGTTTTCGTCTGAAACGAATGGCACTATTTATCCTAAAAAAAAGTTTGAATCTAATACTAATCCAAAATCAAATACATTCGTTATAGGAGAATTTCTCCCGTTAAAAAACGATTTTAAACCAAAAAACTACGTGACCGATTGTCAAATAATAAAAGAAGCCAAACCTATTTGGGGCATTCAAGAAAAATTAAACGATGTAATACCAAATCAAAATCATCAAACATTTCTGAACAGTTCAAATACTAATAATAAAAATCAATTTGAAAACAACAATTCGAAAGGAATGTTCAAACAGTCAACAGTCAAATCGATCATCGAACATTTCAAATCAGATAATTCGAAACATATTAAATACAACAATATAGAAAATGAAGCTGATAAAAAGATCGTTTTTATACCTTCGATAAATGTGAATCATCCAAACGTGATGTTGGCGTTGTCTCAGCCAACGCCAATAACGTCCAATTCAATATTGATAACAAAAAATATCCCACAAGAAGGAATCAGATCTAATAGTCCAATAAAAAAGCCTAGAGAACGTTTACTTTTAATGGACAATGTAAAAGAAAGTAAAGTTGTTGCATTAAAACGTTTACACCAGGACAATTTCGACGAAAATGATTTTGAAAATTTAATAACTGAAAACCAAATATACGGAAACAAAATTGTCATCAAAGAAAAATCTCAAACGATTTCTTCTAAAAATATGAAAACTACTACAGAACCGAAGAACATACAACCCAATTATTTATATATGAACAATAGCCAGTTACAACCGAAACAGGTTAGTTCAATAATTTTGACATCGAACAACAAACCACCTGCTGGAGATAAATTCAAAGACGAACATAAAGTGCAAAAAGTAGAACCAATCATTTCTACACCTGCAACAATATCAGAAAACCACAATCAATCTACGTACTCTAGTCACACATTCCGCACTGTTAATCCGCTAACTCAATCATTATCTTATATGAAAACTAATGTATTAGATACAAAGCCTACAAATGTTCTACAAAATTTATTAAATAAACCAAACATCAAAATAAATGACAGCCAAATAACACACGGAGCACCTAATCCGACGATAATCAGTCAAGTCTCTAACAGTCAAATTGTATATCATGTACCAATAACAATAGAACGGGATAAATATGCTTTGTTAGCGACTAATCAAACTAAACCTGCTATAGTGAATAGTGAATTGGCTCTTTTACTTTCGAAACAACCAATAACACAAACTGAAGGATTCAAACTTAATCCAACAAAGCCAGTAGAAACTAAAAGTCAAAACGAAATAGAAACAATAAGACATTCTGATTCAGATGATAGTATCCAAGGAAATAAACTAGTAATTAGTGAAGAAGTCGTAAGTTCTCTGGATATAGCTGAAAAGAAGCGAAAAAAGAAAAGAGAAAATAAAAGATTGAAAGTTAAAAAGTCACATGTGTCTGAGAAAAAATTTCAAAAGCCTAAACACAAAGAGAATGCGCAAGAATTTCGTCTAAACTTTAGACAATATCAATTATATGTGGGCATTGTAGGTGAGAAGTATTTTGAAGAGAGCACAACTGAAGAGAGTGAATCTGAATCAGAAGAAGATGAAGTTCAATTATCTGATCAGATACGTTCTCTGACGGCAGACCTTACACCGCCTGTAGATACAAATGAAGAAAAAGTAAACTTTTTAAATCAATTCAACTTGACGACAATATCTGATAAAAACGGTTAGTTTTTTTTTATCATAACATTTTCATTAAACCATGTTTTTTTTAATGTATTCATTTTACAGAAAAAGAGTTAGAAATAATCGAAAGGTGCGCAAAGAATGATTTGATATTATCAGCGCAAACATCAGTATATGAAAATAACACTGAAGAAATTCGTGATGAAAGTTTTAATTTACCTGTGCCGGTTATAAATAAAGAAAATGTATTACCCAAAAATGAAAACAATACAGGTAATAAACTAGTTTTTTTCAACGAATTGAAACTCGGAATGGTATCTACAGATTACAAAATGGGTAAAAACTTTTAATAATGTATATTTAGATCATTATAGAATTTAACTAATAATTTATTGTTTTCAGAGAGAGAAAATATGTGGAAAACTACTATAAAAGAAAGGAAAAAAAGAAACGGATCATCGGCTCTATTGCAGTATTATGAACAATTATCGGAAACTGAAAATAAGGTTTTCAATCTTGAAAATAATAAAGATAACACAATAGACTCTCATACAAGAGATCAATTAGAAATCATGACCGAAATAAAGAAATCAGTGAGCGAAAATAACAATTTAATCAAAAGAGCAATAGACAACTTATACCACCCGACGAATAGTAATAGCGAAGACTGTCTAATACCATCGTTGGCTGAAAAGAACTTCAGCGAAATCAGCAAATTATCAAACATGGCTAACAGAAGTCTGAAAATGTTTGCCAGATCTCAAAATATCAAAAATAATATTTTAGAAGATTCTTATAGCGACACTTTAACAAAAATTAGATCACAAAACGAAGAGACTTCTTTCAACGTGGACCCCGTGTCGAAATTCAACATTCCAAATGTGCCAAAAATCATATCGCTCAAAACTGTACAGGATTCGAGCACCATGGACATATCTCCGGCAACGTCCATGGACGAACCTAGGAATAGTGCCGCCGGGGTGAGCGGAGATGACAAGACAGCTGAAATTACTGGATTGTTGTACACTCCGTTGGCTGATGATCATGCTGAAACTGAAAATAATGGTATATTGTTAAATAATAAAAGTGACGCAGAAAGTAATGTCTTCAAATGGCCTGGTATCGATAGCGTGCTTGCTTCGTATAAAAAATATGCCGAAGGTATACTTTTGTTTTGTTGAAATATATATTTTTCACATAGGTTATATATTTTTGTTATTTATTTTAGATTGTGAAAATGAACGTGGAAATTTGATACAAGAAAACGGGAAATTGTTACAAGAAATAATGGCTTTACAAACGGAAGCGTCGAATATATCGATTGAGTTACATCAATTGGTGTCGAAGCAACAAATGTACGAAGAACAAAGAAGGACATTACAAAACTCTTTAGAGCAATTGAATTATTGCATCGAACAGATCACTTCATAGAACATTGAAATTTTTCATTTGAATTATTTCAAAGAAACTAATTATGAATGTTTAAAAATTATTTTTATATCGAAAATAGAACCATAAAACTCATTTGTATTTGTGTAATGCTGAGTGACTATTTAGAATATTTAAACGATATTGTGCATTTATATTGAATTGAAATTGGATATAAAACAAACTGCACTATAAATAAGTCATTAATCATACAAGCAATTAGTATTTTGAAATTTTTTCATTATTCTCATTACTTTTATATGAACATTTTATAAATATTAATCGTCGCCGTTAAATACAGCCATGCAGTCCACTGAAGATCGAAACCTTTCCATTTTATCGTCGGAAATTTGGAAATTCTTCTCCATTAGGGATAGGAAAGGTATTTGAATGTTAAAAATCATTATTTACAAAAGATTTCAGATCAATAATAACACAATTGAATCCTTATCAAATCACTTATTGTTAGCTTCGATGATCTATGAAAACCATTAACAAGGCACAAATATTTTATATGAATTATTAAAAGCAATTATTAAAGCATTGTGTTCCGAGTCATTCATTTCAATTGTATATATATATAAAATTTCAAAACTCGATCAAGTCGTACGAACACCAAAGAAAATATTTGTAATCTATCGTAATCATAAAAATATAGCATCATTTTATGAATATGGCCTTGTAATTAAAAACCTTGGAACATGTATCATTTAAACAGTAGATATTAATGTGCTACGATGTGAAATTGTAAAACTTTTTTTTAATATGTGCAATATTAGTTGAACACTAACGGCCTAGCTGATGTGTATTATTAATTGTATAAATTACTTAAGATAAATTCATAAATCATGTGTAAATAATACATTTGAAGCCTTTAGTTTTGTTAGATAATTAAAATGTATTATGTATTAATAGACTGTCGTTAGATATACTGTATTAGGCATATCGATATTATTTTGTTATTTATACTATTATGATTTGGTAAAAATAAATTAAACACACATATTATAAAATTGTTATATTTGTTACGACATCATACACTACTTATTCACATGGTTAATTGTACAACATTTATCACATTGAGTAAAGTTTCAATCACTTAAGATTACTGTAGGATTCATTTTTTTTTTAAATTGGACAAAAAAAAAAAACAAATCCAAATTGGACAACATTATTATTCTCAACATTAAACTAGAATTCCGAGGAATTTTCGTACAATAAAAAATGGCATTAAATTAATGACTAAAATGGCATCAATTATACTGACCAAATTGGTCAGTTTAAAAATTTCAGTTCAACAACACTTTAAATCAAAAGTTCATTTTCAAAATGACTGTTTTAATCTGACAATTGTCTCAAATATTATAAGTCACTCTACTAAATTAATACTAAGTAAACTCTGAGTATTTCAAATAGTAACAAATGAAAAAATCTAGTACACAATAAAATTCTAATAATACTATAATACATCAATAGGAAGGATGTGTATCGAACACCATTTTATTTTTGGAAACTAAAAATTTGCAATATAACTTGCAAGAATTGTGAATAACAATTACAATTATCACAACACTGAGTTAACACATATAATATTAAATCAAATTAAAAAAAAAAAATTGGTACTTGGTACCGAGGAAACGAATAATGGCACTTATAAATATGTGGATAACTTCGCACCTTTTTTTAACAACAAAAAATAATAATTTTCGGATTTCTTTGGTGGATTTTTTATATTTAAACCGAAGCAATGCTACATCAGTAAGTTTTATAGTAATTTTTTATCAGCGAGTTTTTTTTCATCGGGACTGATACTGATGGAACAATTTTGGAGCGCAAAAAGTCGATCACCTAATCTAACTATATAGGTAGATTTGGTGATAGACTTAGAATTTAAACGAGACCATCTCCTCCCATCACCATCTCCTGCAATATCATCATGAGTTTCAACTCGTTCTGCAACAAACAAAGAGCCGGATAGTTTAATATAGTCGGAATTCTTACCATGAACATCACCAACGGAGTGTGGATCCGAACATTGCGTCTTGGAAGTAGAGGGTTTGTTTTTAAATTTTCTGTCTTCCGATTCTGTTGTTTCGTTCGAAACACAAACCAGTTTGGTCTTTGGATCTTCTATTTTTTTTTTAATCTTATCATCGCTTACGGAAATTCTTCCTTTATACGGAACAAATTCGAATTTTTTTTCGAAATCTCGGGCATGTTTAACAATATGCTCAATTTTGAATTGAGTATCTTTATTTGCTTTACAATGTGTCAGCAATTTTTTGGCGCTGTCTTTATTACCTGCTATTTTTTCTTCAGATTGACGTCTATTCGAAAGTTTGGGATTTGCAGTATTAATATTATATTTATTATCTTCTCTTTTTTCTTCAGATGGATTTCTTTCAAAAAGCTTTGAATTTGTAAATATTTGATGGTTTCTTTTACATTTTGAACTCATTAAGTTAACGTCTTCAGAATTTCTACGAATCTTTGTTTCTGTTTCCTTATCCTCTTTGCTGGAAACATTTTGAGTTGCAGAAAATTTTCTCTTAAGATTTCTCACAGATTCTTCAGGTTTTTTTACATTTAAACACATTTCATTAGATTTTATTTTTTCTGGAAACTTTTTATTTTCAGATATTACTGAAACACTTTCTTTATTTTTGTTCATAGATGAATTAATAATATTTGAATTTTTTTCTTTGGGTTCAATAGTTTTATGTATTATTATATCAGGTTGGAATAATTTGGATATGCTTTTATCTAAATATACATTTTTTGACTTTCGTCTTTTTTTTCTTATTACATCTGAAGGTTTTGCAGCTGGCGTCGAATCAGCAATCACAGATTCTAGAGAATTGCTATTCGTAAAACTATTATCTTTATCAGAGTTTTTCTTTGGTCTGCCTGGTTTTTTTTTCTCCTTCACAATAGTGAGGTTTTCATTCTGATATTTTTCAGTTTTGTTCCTCTCAGTTTTACTATTGGATTTAACTGGTTCCGGTAGTTTATTCAGTTTTTTCAAAACTGAATTAAGACCTTCTGTAAATGATAGGTCAATTTTTTTCTTAGAGTGTTTATATTTTTTATCTTTGTTTTCATTAGAATGTTTTGAACAAATACGTTTGTCCGAGGTTTTACTTTTTATTTTCAAGTTATTTGGATACTTATATATCTTTGATGTTTTTAAAAATGCTTCAATCCCATCTTGAGAAAATGAGGTTTGATCATGCTGAGAATCATACGATATGGAACTAATTAAAGACTCAACATGTGGATCTGTATTGAGATTATCAACTTTTAATTCTGATCTAACAAAATCGTCACAGCTGTTATCAATAACTTTGTCATAATTCTTTTTCTCATTAATTTTAGTTGTATCTTTCAGTTGATTGATGTTAAGATCTTTTTTTATTTCTTCAACCTCTTTGAAGACATCTGCCATTTCATCAATTTCATTTTTTTCCACATTTGTAGAAGACATTTTAATTCTATTAGAAATCTTAATAGGTTCCATAAAATTATATGATGATTCCTCACATCTCAATTTGGAAGAAGAATTAATTTCTTCTTCAGAGTCTTTAGTCGCTTTCACTACGTTTTCATTAAATAAGCTCAGTTCGTAATCTTCAGACAGTAAATCATTATCGCATACATATTTCTTCTTATTATTTTCAGATACTAAATTTTTGTTGAATGTAATTTTTACAGGTTCCCTTTTTTTTGAAACTTTGTCTTTTTGATTAGAAACATCTCGGACCCAATCTTTGCATGGCATTTCTAAATATGATTTTTCAATGGGCAATGTGAAAAAATATGGGCTTTCGGAATCATTTCTAATCACATTGTCTTTCTTAATGTGTGGGGCAGTGATATGTTGTTTATCAATACATAAATTAATATTCAAATCATCCAGATTTTCAACCACGTTGGTATTCATATTATGATGATCATATTCTTTAAAAACTGAATCAACATTTGAATGAGCTGAATTTTCAGGCACTTCCGTATTTGTATCAATCTCGGATTCATTTTCTCCTGCCGTCAGTTTGTTTTTACCAATCAGATTTTCAATCACGGTGGTATTTATATTATGAGGATCATATTTATTAAAAAATGAATTAATATTTAAATGGACGGAATTCGCAAGCACACCTGTATTTGAATCAATATCAGATTCCTTTTCTTCTGCCATCTGTTCATTTTCATCATCCAGATTTTCAATCACATTGGTATTTATATTATGATGATTGTATTCTTTAAAAACTGAATCAACATTTGAATGAGCTGAATTTGCAGACACTTCCGTATTTGTATCAATTTCGGATTCAATTTCTTCTGACATCAGTTCGTTTTCATCATCCAGATTTTCAATCACGTTGGTATTTATATTTATATTATGATGATCGTATTCATTAAAAACCGAATTAATATTTGAATGGGCGGAATTTGCAGGCACAGCCATATTTGAATCAATATCGGTTTCTTTTTCTTCTGCCATCGGTTCGTTTTCATGGTCCAGATTTTCAATTACGTTGGTATTTATATTATGATGATCGTATTCATTAAAAACCAAATTATTATTTGAATGGGCGGAATTCGCTGTATTTGAATCAATATCATATTCTTTTTCATCTGCCATCGGTTCGTTTTCATGGTCCGGATTTTCAATCACTTCAGTATTTATATTATGATGATCGTATTCATTAATATTTAAATTGGTTGAATTTGCAGGCACTTCCGTATTTGTATCAATTTCGGATTCAATTTCTTCTGCCAACAGTTCGTTTTCATCATCCAGATTTTCAATCACGTTGTTATTTATATTATGATGATCGTATTCATTAAAAATCGAATTAATATTTGAATGGGCAGAATTTGCAGGTATTTCTGTATTTGAATCAATATCAGATTCTTTTTCTTCTGCCATCGGTTCGTTTTCATTTTCCAGATTTTCAATCACGTTGGTATTTATATTATGATGATCGTATTCATTAATATTTGAATTGGTTGAATTTGCAGGCACTTCCGTATTTGAATCAATATCAGTTTCTTTTTCTTCTGCCATCGGTTCGTTTTCAATATCCAGATTTTCAATCACGTTAATGTTTATATTATGATGATCATATTCATTAAAAACCGAATTAATATTTGAATGGGCAGAATTTGCAGGCACAGCCATATTTGAATCAATATCAGATTCTTTTTCTTCTGCCATCGGTTCGTTTTCATTGTCCAGATTTTCAATCACGTTGGTATTCATATTATGATGATCGTATTCATTAAAAACCAAATTATTATTTGAATAGGCGGAATTCACAGGCACAGCTGTATTTGAATCCATTTCAGATTCTTTTTCTTCTGCCATCGGTTCGTTTTCATGTTCCAGATTTTCTATCACTTCAGTATTTATATTATGACGATCGTATTCATCAATACTTGAATTGGTTGAATTTGCAAGCACTTCCGTATTTATATCAATTTCGGATTCTTCTTTTTCTGCCTGTTTTTCATTTTTCCTCGCTTTTGATGATTCTACTTTATTAGAAAATTTCAGTACAATCTTTTTATCGATGTCGATTACTTTCATTTTCATTTTTCTTCTTAAGAATGCTTCACTAGTATTCAGCTTTTTATAACTATGTTGTTCAGTTTCATCAATTTCAGGACATTCATTTGTATATATTTCTGGATGAGAAATAAATTCATCTTCTATTTCATTGTTAACAATTTTGGGACTAATAGACTTTGGATACTTCACATTTTCTTCTTCACATTGACGGTCACTATCTTTTTCGGCTACTGTGGTAGAATTGACAGGAACAAAATTTTCACAACTGTTTTTACTACATGCCAAGTAGTTTTCAGTTAGTTGATATAAAGTTTGTACAATTTTTTCAGTTTCTTTATTTCTGTTTTTATTAATGAGTTTTTCAAAAACTTGTGCTATCTCTTTTGAAATATTTACAGGAGATTGACTTGTTGATGGAACTAATTTTTTTATCGAATTTTTGTCGTCTACATCATCATCATCTGTAATGTCAATTATATCACAGTGCTCAATTTTGATTGGATCTTTTTGAGAGGCTGTCTTACTAATGTTTATTTTTTCTTCTATTGAGTCCTTTTTTTCACTTGTCGATTTTTCAGTTTCAATATTTATTTCGTCTTTAGTAATGTCAATGACGACTACATCTTGATTAATTTCTTTCATAGCTATTTCATTCATGTCTAAATTGCCAGATGTGATATTTTCCTCTTTTTTTATTTGAAGTGGTTCATAAATAAATTGTGAATCTGTAGATTCTTCAGATTTCATGTTGTCACCTGAAATATCAATATTTGATTCATGAACATTTTTTTTTTCAAAAACATTTTTATTCATCGAAATATTTGTAGACTTACCGACACCTTTTTCTTCGTTTGGGTTAGAATTCTCTTTTAGGGATCTGGAGAGCATTCCTTTTGTTGACTCAATAAATTTGTTTTTATTGATTTGTTCTACTATTTCGTTCATCTTCGTTAATTCTATTTCTTTATTGAGTTTTGTGACAATGCCTGCTGAAGTTTCATTATTCGATTTTTTAGAAATCGATGTTACTGTTGGTTGATTAAAAGTTATTTCATTGGAAACAATTTCAGGTAATTCACTCAATACGCTAGTTTTCATATTATCATTATTTGTTGATATACTTGTTGTTATATCATTTTTTCTCTGAGATAAAAAATTTGAATGCAGTACACCTGATGGTATACTTTGTATGTTTGCTGTGTTTACTGTCGTTGAAATATCTGGATTTGAGAGTATTTTTATACTAAACGAACAATCTTTTTGGCTTGAATCTTTCACATTTTCTACTGAATCAACCAACCGATAAAAATCATTTAAATTTAATTGATTTTCAGTTTCCGAAATATGCAATACAGGGAAATCAGATTTTACAAATGCATTGGTTTCTACATTAACATTCTTCAAAATTGATGGATTAGATTTGTTTTCTTCTAAACTAATTTGCTGTTTTCCTTGAACAGAATCGACACAAATTCGAGGAACTTCAGATGGTATAGAAAAACTTTTAGTTTTAGATATATTTTCAAATTCAACACTAGTTTTTTTTTTTAAATCGTTAATTTTTTCTATTTTAAAATTATAATAAGCTCCTTTGTAATAAACGGATTCTATAGATTCATTTTCCCCTGAAATTGACAATAAACCTCTTAATAGCTCTTGTCTGGTGGGAGTATATTTCAACCTTTTTTCCCGAGGTTTATTAGTGGAATGTATCTGATCTGGAGAAGTTCTTGTCGAATCAGCCAATTGGATATTGTTTTCTCCTTTGTCTTGAGTGAGGGGGCTAACCTTTCCCTGAGAAATTATATTAGACTGAGGAAGCGTTTGACTTGAAGGCTTATTTTCTGGCATTTCAGTACCATCATTCACTGTTTGATTTATATTTGCAAGTACTATATGTCCCTCTGGATGAGTGTGGGGACCAGCCTTTCTCTGAGAAATTATATTAGTCTGAGGGAGTGTTTGACGTGAAAGCTGATTTTCTGGCATTTTGGTATCATTATTCACTGTTTGATTTATATTTGCAAGTACTATATGTCCCTCTGGATGAGTGTGGGGACCAACCTTTCTCTGCGAAATTATATTAGTCTGAGGGAGTGTTTGACGTGAAGGCTGATTTTCTGGCATTTTGGTATCATCATTCACTGTTTGATTTATATTTGCAAGTACTATATGTCCCTCTGGATGAGTGTGAGGAACAACCTTCCTCTGAGAAATTATATTAGTCTGAGCAAGTGTTTGACTTGAAGGCTGATTTTCTGGCATTTCAGTACCATTATTCAATGTTTGATTTATATTTGCAAGTACTATATGACCCTCTGGATGAGTATGGGGACCGACCTTTCTCTGAGAAATTATATTAGTCTGAGGGAGTGTTTGACGTGAAGGCTGATTTTCTAGCATTTCGGTATAATTATTCATTTTTTGATTTATATTTGCATGTACTATATGTCCCTCTGGATGAGTGTGGGGACCTACCTTTCTCTGAGAAATTATTTTAGACTGAGGAAGTGTTTGACTTGAAGGCTGATTTTCTAGCATTTCAGTACCATTATTCACTGTTTGATTTATATTTGAAAGTACTATATGTCCTTCTGGATGAGTGTGGGGACCAATCTTTCTATGAGAAATTATATTAGTCTGAGGAAGTGTTTGACTTGAAGGCTGATTTTCTGGCATTTCGGTATCATTATTCACTGTTCGATTTATATTTGTAGGTACTATATGTCCCTCTGGATAAGCATATTTTATTAATTGGCTTCTTATCAAACCACCTTTTTTTCCTCCTTGTTCATAATCATTGTTATTAGAATTTTGTTGTTGATGATGCATTCTGTTTGAATATGTTTTTTGAACAGAGCCTTGGAATGTAGAAAGGAGCGACGCTAAAACATTCAAATTTGAAGGGTTAATAATATCAATGAATAAATATATAAGATTATTATTTGAAAAGCTCTTACCTTGTAAATTTGGATTTGCAAAATTTTGATAAGAAGAAGCACTAAAGGCATTATAGGAAGTATTGATTTCTTCCGGAGACATAATTTTAACAGTATTGGTTGGATTTCTGATTCTATTTAAATTTTGAGTACCAACCGAGTTGTTTTCAAAAGATGTTTTTTGTACATTATAGTTCGGTGATATTATCCTATTATCTACAGACGGTACATAATTCAGAGAATTGTTGATGTTATTTGACACTGAATGGTTTCTGGACATTCTATTCATCATATGGTTGTTAGTATTTAATATAGGTACCATTCTATTATCTTGAGGATTGTATTCAATAGTATTTGGATAATTTGACATATTATTAGATGATATTGTGTTACCTACAGGTGCAACATAGTTTAAAGAATTACTGTTACTGTTTGAAGGATTTTCGGATTGGCTCATCATATCGTTATTATGGACTGGATAATTTTGATAATTGATCCGTGCATAATTTCTAACATCATTTGGCACATAATTAGTAGGTCTTTGAAGCATATTTACATTATTACTAACTGTATTTTCATATGACGAAGGTGGGTAATACAGCATCGAGTTCTGATATGGATTCTGCATGATATTTTGAGGCATATTATTCGACATTGCATAAGGAAGTTGCATTTGTCTATTATTAAAATTGTACCATCTCTCGTTCGGTAAGTTAGAAGGTGAAATAAACTCTGGCGGAAAAGCCGGATTTATAGGTTGCGAATGATTTTGCGCAGATGGTCCAGGATGCAGATTAGGATTTCCAGTTATCAACAAATTATTTTCAGGTTCTTTCGCCACTGCGATGTTGCTGCATCGCGGTTTTCGGCGAGTATATGTTCTTGTTACTTTCGGCATATTCAAAGGTTGATTATTTTCTAATGCAGGTTCATTTGTGTTAGTGACATAATTATTCGATCTTCTAGCCATATCTAATGGTTGATTTTGAGTAACGTCATAGTTTACATTTATTAAATTCATATGGATTTCATTTTCAAAATCATTCCCTGTGTCTCTATGAGAATCATTTTGCGTCGAAGACATTTGAAATGTCCCATTATCCTGGTTTTTTTTAGCTAGCACAATTTTCTTCATTTAAATATTTTTATTATTATTCTTAATAAATATTTAGATGTGTTTTTTTCTGTAATTCAAAGAAAATAAATATTAGTTTTACTATCTGAACATAAATATTGAAATAATTCAATAGATACAATTGAAATATGCAAGTGCCATTGATTTAGAAGTGTGAAGAACATGTACGTAATTGTATTTTTGAATTCAAGATAAGAAATAATAATAAGGTAAAAGTGCATAAATTTTATTACTGTTTAGAAATCATAGAATAATAATCTGATCAGCATTTAACAATTTGACCAAACCTTTACTGTTAAACTCGATTTGAGTCGCACATGAACCTCATTGAAATCGAGAAATCAAAAGCGTAGATAAAATTAATTTAGTTTAGGTGACCGGATTTTATATCACTAAAAGAGAACACTGACCAAAAAGGTCTATAAATGGTTTTCAAATAATTATTTAATAATCATGGATCAGAAAAAAATTATTTCTGGAAGAAGGAAGTCCGGTCTGTTTAATAAAGAAACCATATCATACATATTATATATATAAAAAATACCAAAGCATTCGAAGAAATCTTGATTTATGATAAAAAATCAAAGAAATATAATGGACGTTTAGAAACGAAAAAAAAACTATAAAGATTCATCAATAGCAATGAAAACTACATGCGAATTGCAATTTTAAATTTATTTTATTTGAGCAAATAAATCGGTCTCCTAAAACCGACCCTGGATGCAATAATTAAATATTTAAAATTGGTGTTCGAATGTTCACATTGCTTATCGATTCACAGTTCAATGATAATATAATATAATCAAAATATTTATTTTATAAAATCTTTAATTATTAATTACTGCGTTACTTTCATTTGCCATTCGAACTTCGAAAATGTTGGATTATTGCGATACAATTTACTCAATTATAATGCGTTATAATGAATTCTTATCGTCACTGGATATATGCGTTTCAGATAATTCGTGTTATACATTTATTCTCCAATGATACATATACTTGTTCTCTAGTGAACACGTGTTCGAAAAATCGTATCACAAAACTTAAACTAAAATTTCCTTTTCGAAAACCAGAAGGTGTTTATTTAAGGCAAAAAATTGAATGGTCAGAATTTTAATCAAAAACGGTCAGAATAAAATGACGGATTGTCAGAATAAAATAATATATGATCAGAATTTAATAACGAAACGATCAGAGTAGGTTAGGGTTCTTAATATTATTCTGACCATTTAATATAAATTCCGACAAACCTAGTTGAAATTCTGACCATTCAATATTTATTTTGTGATTTTTGATTAAAATTCTGAACAATTTCAAATAAATTCTGATAAATGGGATAAAAATTCTGACCAAAATCATATTTAAATTCTGACCATTTAAATAGTAGCCTTATCACATTGAGCCATTTCCTTTACAAGAAAAAAAAAATATAATTAATTTTTAGTTTAATTTACATGTCATTTACTGAATATGTGAACCATTGGACACAATAATGAATCAAATTCAATTTTCAAATCGAACCATTTCCTATATAATATAACGGAACAAAAAATTTAATATAATGAATTTTAACCCATTATGAAATATATACACCCTTGATCGTTTATACGTACTGCCCACGTAGTTATCCATGCTTTCCCTCCTGACGATGACCGAAGACATCCTCGTTGCATAAACTATACAACTATCCAGGAAGGTTGAGTGTGGTGCGACGACTAGAATCGGTGCTTCCTTCCTGGTGGCTTGTTTGCCCTTGATGGTAATCGCCATTCCTCCGGCTAGATAAGACCATTTTCCTATCGTACACAATACTGGTCTCATGGCTCTGTTTTCATATCAAAAATTTCGTATTTTATATCATTGCCAATTTTGTTAATTTTCACCACCACCTTAATACATTTCCATGTTCGTGTTATATCCACCACCAATTACTTGCCTCATTTGCATTCCTTTACTTCATCAAAATTTATTCATACATTTACGTATGTATGAACGTAAATTCGTATGAGTCCGTTAGCGAGTTAGTTAATTAATCAAAATTCTCGATCAGGAAATTGAAAATTATCGTCAATATATCAAATAACGTGCAAACGTAAATTGATATCAATTAATAGATTTTAACGTACATTGTATAAGTGAATAACGTATGTATGTTAAATGTTTTAACGTTTCATCTGATATAATATGAACATGCAACAGTTGTTAAATAAGTATGATTATGACTTCAGTCTGTCATCAAACTAAAGACATTATCATTAATATCTTGATGTTAGTCGTTTAACTATAATATAATATAAATACGTCATGCGACATTGAAACTGTACAAATTAAATATTTAGGCCCGATCGTTTTCATGAATTGGTCGTTATTTGTTTCACGTATGACAAGTGTGTGGTATGTGAAAATTCAAAGATTTCTCCGCTTCAATAATGAAAAATTAAGGTGTGTTAGAATGTTTCGTATTTCGCGATAAAGCAAAAATCGTCAAGAGAAAGCTCGGATAAATTACACATGTTATATACAAGTTAGTGGCGGATTGACGTAAACTCTCGCCGAGAATCTACTTTCTACTTTGTGTTCGCAAATCTTTGCTAATTTTTATTGTTTTCCCTGGGGGGGGTTGTGATTTATGGTCAAAGTTGAAAATATGTATATATTTACATTTTGCGCATAAAAACATTGCGATAAATACAAACAATATTAGCATAAATAAAAAAATAAATAAAATGTCAATGTTAAAGAAACCTTTTCCATAAAATTCATGCTTAATGTAACATCTTAATTTTATGTACCATGCAATTTTAACCTACTTATCTTTTGAATTTGATATTCAAAATATTTATATTCAACTAAATGTCAATCCATATTCATTAAAAATAAAAAAATTTCCTTATAAAATAAATTTTCCATATTTCCAAGATCATTCTAATTTCAAAAAAAATATTAAGAGCACTTGAGTTTTATAATAAAATTATATAATACTAGAAAACAGTGAGTTTTTCCTCAACACTCGAGAGCGTTTAATGTCAAAATAAATATTGGAACCATAATTGGCATTCATAAAATAAATTCTCTACGCCACATTGATAAACAACATCACATTCTATCATGAAAAATTTATTTTATATAAATCTTATTATTTTCATTGAATATACGACATCGACATTTCTAAAAACAAAAAGAAAACTGCAAACAAATCACTGTTTCGAAAGCCAAAAAGCAAACGACTCAAATTTCCAAAATCTAAAGCCAAATACACTAAAATTCAATCGTGCTGAAATTTCTTTGGTAAACTCAACGGTGTCATCCAAGCTTTTTTCCAGCAGTTTTATGGATACCACTCAAGAAACTCTCAAAACGAGATTCGCTCCAAAGCAAACATACGCAAATATCTATGAAAATTATTCATGTGATTAATTTTCGTGGCTAGCAAACTTTCCATGGGAAATACCCAATCGATCATCATGTTGTACCACAAAAACCCCATTTACGACAGACACCCTTTATATATAATATTTTCAAAGAAAATTCATGGTACAACACTCAGAACAACAACCCGGACGACACCCTCGATCGAAGTATACCAAAGAGAGACCAGCCCGGCAATCGTACGTCCGAAGAAAGGCAGCCTGGCAGTATCAGCCTTGGCGACGACACTAGGAGCTCCCAAGTACACCAGGACGATGGAATCGAAGAACGAGGAGTGAGGAGCGACACAAAGGACCGGAGCGTCCCTGGACCTGGCCTGGCGAACTCCTCGGATCCTTACGTTGCCCAAACCGCCGACTGCGAAGACGCATCGCATCAGTCCGCATACGTATCTTCGAAGCCACCTGGATTTTAATGTTATATATGTGTTATAGTCCGATTCTAACGCTAGGCAGTTTCTAACGCCTGCATCTGCCATATTGAGCTTTATGTACAACGATTTAAGGCTCGTGAATATAATACTATGCGCTTATGTCGTTTTGGTTTCTGGATGTCGCGTCGGTGAGCGCGTACGCAGTGTTCGTGGACCTTTGACAGTTCTCCAAACGTCAAAACCGTATTTTATTGACGTGCGTTGTTTCTGATGTTTTTTCTTAATCAAAATATGTTTCCGGCGTTTTTTCGTTATCGTTAGTAATTTCACATGACCATCGATTGTACGAAACGTCAAACGTGCGGACGCAATCGGAACATAGCACGATTTTTAGCGCTGCTCAAACCCAGAACGTTACATAAACGCGTATTCACGGATTTAAATATGAGCGTTAAGTCCTATGTCATAAAGCATAATATTGCATATTAGCAGTTCTAGTTTGTGATGAAGTTAGAAAATGCCTACCGTTATAAACTGCCTATAACATATAAATGTTACAGTTTGAGTGTCCACATCGTTTGTGTATGAACAAACTTATATGTTTATACACATCCGAAAAATCCGCAAGTTTGAGTGTACTCGAAAGAAATAATAAACACACAAACTAGACTGTTTATACACCTAAACAGCTCTAGTCCAAATGTTAGTGTGGTACGACAGTTTAAGTTATTTTTCAATTTGTATAATGCTCTTATGCTGAATATTAATAAGGTGTCAAATAATGATCGAGAAATACGCGTAGTGTCTACTCCTTGTGTCAGATTGAACTTCGAGAGTTTGTTTTGAATACGTTTTCACAGCTTAAGCAAATCCAACCTAACCCAAGCATGATACTTATGACATCTGTTTTTAGTTTAGACGCTATTTTCAATGCTTTTTTCGCTATTTTTTGTGTACTAACACGAATCATAACGTGTATAAACAAACTGGTTTGCTTACGAACATGCTAATTTATATGTAGATAAAATTTGACAATTGATATTCAAACTAAAATCAATAATTTGTGTATACCCAAACTATTATAGTATGAATATAAAAAAATAAAGTGAACACTTGAACTGTAACATATATATTTTATTGTTGATGTTTGTTTTTGAATGTTCAGGTTTGATTGAGATGTGTGTAAATTTAAGATTAGTGCTGCGTTTTTACGTTCGAATTCCAGTCGTCGTCGATCATCTTGTTCAGTAGCAAGTATTTTTGCATTTGAACATAACCGTTATTGTTTCGAAGTGACGTTTGTGTTACTCGAATGATTGATCGGTTTAAGAATACGAATTTTAAATGAGAATACTTGAATTTCCATATTCAATTGACTCTTCGTTGAGTTTTAAGCTCGTTGATTATGAAAATCAATTTTATTTGAATACAAAACAATGTCATCACGATTTCTTAACACGTCTGAAAAGCAAAGAGACGAAATCATGAAGTTAACACTTTCTAAACGGCTTTACACGTCCATCAATTGCAACAAAACTATCGACAACGCAGACTCGCCATCATTCAAAGCGTAGTTAACCGTCAAAAAATCACGTCGATACATTGAAAAAACTGCATCTATAAAAAGCCAAGTGTAAGTTGCAAAATCTCACATGCTCCAAGATCGATAACGCAACTCATATCTAGCCAAATTTGTAATGGCTTATTCTATTTCAACACCGCGAAATTCTAATACCTGACGATGATCGTGAACGAAAACGCTCCTATGAAATTGGCACAATATAGCAATAATGAATGTTTAAAATTCATCTGAATTGTCGATTCAACCTTGAACGATTCATTACTTATTTTTATATAATTTTAAATCAAAAATATATGCGATAGTTTACGCATCGATTAAAATTTTGATAGTCATCACCAATATGGTTAATGCGTTACTTTCTTTTCGGTTGATTTCTTTTATAATATATTTTTTTAACAAGCTACAGCCATAACTCGTATATCATACACACTAAAAAAATTAACAATAAGAAATCTGACACATTACATAAAAGAGAGAAATCTCAAAAACGAAACCTGTCGTACAAATTCTAAAGCACTCGAAACATTTTAACACAATTCTATAACAATCATCATTACGACACTCGATTCGATCACATCATCGGACGCCATAACAAAACACGCACGCCATCGATCCACAACGAATATGGATCATTTTTTTCCGCTCATCGCGGCCACCTTGAAGCCTAACGGGTTCCCAACACACTTCCGATAGCGAAAAATCATCGAAGATGTATCTTTCGGCATCTCATAAAAAAAGTCCAGCCTCCGAATGTATAATACCATCGCCCATTGCTGCGGTTTTTTGCTGGTCGAGAATCTCGGTCAGCCGGCCGCAGGCTTTGCAGTCGGCATTGTTGTTGGTGTTTTCGATGGTGGTGATGGTGATGATGATGATGATGATGGCGCGGAAGACTCACTCTCGGCCCTGAAGGTGTAATTTGGCCTAAAATAGTCTCGCGGGTGTAGCGGTTAACGTGGTATTGTTTGTGGATATGCTTAATGTTCGATTGTGCGGATGTCGTAAAGTTGAATCAAATGTGTGTGTTTTTTTGTACAGATTAAAAAAAATGATGTGAAATTTATGCAGATAGTGAATTTACTGACTTCGGACAGTCTAATGGATTTTATACGTGAAAAACGTGTTTTGACCATTTCTCTAGTCATTAAAGTTGATTGATAATGTTGGCAGAAAAATTGGGGCGAAATTTTCTAATGCGATCAATTTTTTTGCAAAAAGTAATCAAAAAGCTATCTAGACTGGACCAGTTTCAAATTTATTTATCCACTTTAAATTTCTACGAATCTCTTTTGATTCACACGAGAAATTTTACGAAAACATTTCGACAACACCCAAACAAACGATTTCCAATTCGGAACCTGCCGATTAACGATCGCACCTACGTAACGATTATCACGAAAAAACATGCGAAAGTTAATTACCGAACTCTTCCGTCGCTCATTTTTACGACGAGGCAATCATCATCACAATGGACACTATTTAGATTGGTGCGGACGCTGGCGAGAAAGTTCATTTCTCGACCACAATATAAAATATAAAATAAAACCGCCGACTTTCTAAGGCATGAACCGCGATATGTTTTAATTTATCTATGAAGAAGAATCACGCACCATTATAATAGTTTTCCATTCATTATTTCGAGCGAACATCATTCATGCGATCCTACCGTCTATGAAAAAAATATACAAATCTATAAAAACGTGCAATTACAATTAAAAAAATTCGTAAAGTCATGTTTTTCGAATGCCGAGACGCAATCATCGCCTAAATTGCACATACGTATAACCTTTCACCAAAACAATTGGCAGTCGTTAAGACAAGATGACCGAATGAGCTCCTTAAAAATCAACTTGCTTTCTATCTGTCATGATTAATCAGTTCCGAGTATATATAGTATTATAAAAATATAGATAAAATATAAAAAGGAACTTGTTGTCGGCTTCGACATAACGGTATGGTACGTATACAACGTCCACAAACTTTCACGATTAAGCACAAACATTGTACGGAAGTAGGCCTAAATTTAATCATAAAAAAATTAATTATACATACAAATTGTTAAAATAGTTCCGTTTTGATATGAATAAGATGAATAGTTTCAAAACTGTACATATTTAATAAATTAAATATCCTTCAACCTTTTGAAATTTTCATGCAATGTTAGTATGGTATAATATTATGGATAATACAAGCACGTGTCCCACCACTATTATTATTTTTTTTATATAATAAATATATATTTAATCACTGACCTTCTCCAACCAGTCATCGGTTTGCTTCTGAGGTCTTGTTCCGTTAAACCATATAATCCGATACAGGCTAAAAACCATGCTGTTACTAATAGGTAACATATTACCATCACACGAAATGGTAGAAGAACCACAGTGAAAATTGCAGTCTGAAAAGAAATAATAAGAATGTTTAGAGGATGTGTTGTTTGAATGTATTTTTATCATATTGACACATCATAATGAAAAACTAGCATCTATTTGAATACCGCGAAAAAAAAACTTGATAGCCTTAACATATAGTTGTGCAACAGGCGAAAACATTTTGTGTAAATAAAACGTATTTTGCCAAGTTGTAAAATGTTTATCGATTTTTGTTATATAATAATAGAATATTTCCGCAAAATAACGTGAAATTTATTTTAATGATGGTTATTCGTGTCGAGATATTATAATATCGTGATATTTCAATAGTTTCAAAATGAAACATGTTATCTATATTCGACCCACAAATATGACAGGCTGATGACTAGAAAGATCTTTTACAAAAGAATTTACATTCAAACTACAATGTGAAATTTTTTAATTATTTTCATATCATACTCATACGTCATGAAGTCAAAAAAAATCATAAACATACACATCATATACAGTTAATACGAAAATTTTAAAATATATTACAAAAATTTTCAAATAAAATGTTAAAAAAATCTAATTTCACTTCATAATTGAAAAAAAAAACACCTCGATAACACATTTAATAATACAAAAGTACTTTTTATCTGTAAGATATTCGAACATCTTCAACACACTTTTTCATTGAATAATTAGTGCATGTTTGGAATTAACACTCGATAACAGATAATTGATTACGCAACGTTCAATGCTCGAATAATCAACCGTGCACTTTCGAACAAACCATTATCCAAGTACCGGTTTTTTCGTATTTCTCGAAAAATTCAAACTGTTTTAGTTCAGGGTGACCAACCGCGACAAAACAACCAGACCACGACAAAGTACTCGTGCAGTCGTTAAATTTACGGTATCCGAAAACGGAAATATGCACAACTGTTAAACAATTACGTTTATTTCATATATAGAAAACAATATAAAAATTCTAAACATGTATGACTCATTAATACGCTTTCTTCGAAATAAAATATTTAAAGCCGATTCGATAAAGTCACATTTGACAATTCGAGCGATCATAAATAATTCACAATCGACGTTTTAACATCGAATTGAGCAATTAGCCGAAACGACGACACGCAACTGAAATTTTCACGTTTATACAGCAATTTGTGCAATACGAAACCTGAAAAAATCAATTTCGTAACGAACAAACCCGAAACGGGAACGCAATTGAATTTCTTTTTAATGACCGCCATATAATTTATACTTCTTACATTTTCGAAGCACGATCGTTAAGCACGCCATTGCGAAAAAACAGCCCGAATTTCCCACACACGTCGAATATCGATCTTCCATTCGAAACTGGAAGGTGTCCAAGTGTGGATTACATCAAAAGTGTGAAAATATCGCCGATTGGAAAGCGAACGAGCGGATTTTCTCTTTTTCACGCGTGTAGGGCCGATGGGAAAAGTCCACCAGTCGGGCGAAATGTAAAGTCGGAATTTGGATTTTTCTAATAGTAAAAGTTTTCGCGGAAAACTGGATTTTGAATCGTGAATAGTGGTCGGGGAAAAAAACGAAAGGTGTATTAAAATATTCCGCGATCAGTCGGTCAAGTTCCGATGGCGACCTTCCGTCTTTTGAGACCGGTCTTGATGCTTAGTGTGCCCGTACACGTTTTGTATGTTCGATTTGTTTCATTGAAATGCAAAATAACTGTTGATATAATTAGTGTTTTGTGATTGACCTTTTAATCGGGGTGTTGATTGATCGATCGATTTATAAGGTAAATTATATTGAGTTAAGTATTTGTTTATTTAATATTTTTTTACTAAAATAAAATAACGGATACACCTACCTACCTTAATTCGATTTTTCAATGTATTTTTATAATTATATTGTTGCACGAGATAAAACGATTAACTTTTAAAAGTAACATGCGAGGAAAGTTCATTGAATGCTCAAACAAACAAATGTATTTACAATTTCTTTTTGTCCCTAGGCACAAAATATATTCAATAAAATTCTCATAATATTTAGAAAGGATAATTGAATGCGTGCCACTAATAACGAGGTATTTGACATTTTTTCAAAAACAAATAACATTATTTTACATATAATTTGGCGATTTTTGAATTTTAAATAAAATACATGTATGAAAATATATTTTCCGAAATATTAAAAATTAAAATATCGACACAAAATTTAAAAAAAAAACGTTTTTTGTAATACTGTACAATATAACTTTTGTCAGATATCACATTATTCACGGTACACATTCAATTAATAATTGTAAGAAATTTTATAAAATACTAATACTAATATTTGTATATTTTCCCTCATGAAAAATAAACAATAACGAATCATATTATCATACGGCCTAATATTATTAAAGAAAAACCCGATATTACATTAAAACATTTCTCGAAAAAAATCTTGAAATGAACATCAACACAAACCATCCTACAATTGATTTCATTAATGCATCAACTACATAACATTTCGCTAAACTTCAACAACTAACACGAACCACTCAACTAGTAACAAACAAAAACTCAACAAAAAGCACAAACCTAATCAAAACCACACATCCATCGAAATTTCCAAAGACACGCCATCAATTCAATTAAATTCAATCGCGCCTAAAAAAACACAATCGGATAAGAACCCACCGAACTTTCTTGCATCATTAAAACGCACAATCGGCACCAACGAAAAAAAAACCCACAAAATAATATATAACAGATAATAACGAATGAGTCAACGCGTGTATGACGGGCACGTTACGTCCGACTAGCGGACGGAGAAAGTTCGTGCCACTTCTGCCGTTTCTCGCCGAATCGAGATTCGAGATCGCTTTTCGCTTTGTGCAAAAACAATGCGGATATTTTTTGATTCGCGATCGATCTAGCTATCGATATTCGACGATAAATCGCTGGCTTCGGGGGGCGGTATGATTTTATTTGAATAATAATGTTCGGTTTGTTAGGCGATGATCAATCGTGTTCGGAAACTTTCAAATTTGAAAATATATATTTTTTTTTTTTTGGGTGGATCGTTAACGATTGTATAAAACTAAAATTTCATTAGTTATAATTGGTTTGAGTAAATATTTTTTTTTTTAATCCGTTTCATTTTAATATCCCGTTTAGCGTAATATCTAAATAATATGTCACTTTCACTTCCGAGCAAAACTTTCATGTATTATAATCCCATTGTGTACAGGTTACGAACGACAAATCAAAACATTTATATAATTTCCAAATCAAATTATACTAACACAATTCAATTTATATCGACCGGCGTCTGAAACCATACAAATATATATTCACTGAGGAATAATCGAAACAAAAATAGACCGAAAGCCCACAACATACACATGCGTCGACCTTCAATATGTTTCAGCGAAATTAGAATATCTGCAACGGTATGCTTTCGTGAAATAAACTTCTAAAAAAAGACATTCGAACGGACGACGTTTTAGCGTTGAGTTGCGAAATTGTTCTATTGGCTTTCGGAGCTTTATCGGTTGCTAATGCGAAAAAAATTGTTGAAAATTTCGCAAGAACAAAATAGACGAATGCGGTTTGTCGGGATTGCGATTGTTTTTTGCAAAATTGTGCGGTTTAGGGAGGTATAATGCGAAGAAGTTTCAAAATCTCGTCGAGAAGCTTCATCAAGTATAATTGGTATTTTCGAATCAAAATTGCAAAAAATTTATAAAATATAATTGCAGAATAACAACTTTGTTATTAAATATTTTATATACTGTTGCGACCTTTCTCCTCGTCGCCAAAAGAGAAATTTCACGCTTGCAACAAAATATAAGATCACTTTCTTCCTACATAATTGTTATTCAATTTGAATAAATAGACGATTACAAAGTACACATTCCAGACCCTCGTCCGACTTATCTACAGAATTGACAAGCACATCAATATTTATAGACTTTTCAAACGAAAAATGCACCGATCGCATCCATCAAATGTAAACGACCTCAAGCACGTGATTATTTTCGAAAAATTCGAAAATCCCGACCGTTTTCCCGCACTAATGTTAAGTTCAAGAACGTGATCCGTCAAGGCTTCGCGCGCCAAATCCGAGAACAATGGCAATTGTGAAAATCGTTGCATTTACTCATTTCGTAGATTCGAAACAGTTTTATGCAAAAATAGAAACTGGCGATGTTTCGAAACGATTCCGTGGGCTTTTATCGGCCGATCTTTCGTTTTGACGGATTGTTTTTTTTTTCTAGATAATTTACGCACCGAAACTGAAACGTTCCGCATTATTCTAACGACCATTTTCTCTACGCTTTTCCATTGTTAGATTTTCTAAAAGATGAAAACGGTAGTAATAAATCAACTTATTGGCGAAATTAGATTATCGTTTTATATAGAATCGCCAATCCAGATTAAAACGAAACCCGACCGGAAACCTTTCTAAATCCGTTATTTGATATAAAACGTACATATATTATATTTTAAGATTTAAAAATCCTTATTAATATTTATGAATGATTTCAAATTCATCATCAAATAATAATAAAAATACATTACAAATTCATTTTTATAAAAATAACCTTCAAATATAAACAATAGCGTCTCTTCCTAGGACAGAATCATCAAACTAAATCATCTACAATTTTCAAAAAATACTTCCATATAAACACACATTTCCCTTTAAAAAATCCAAGGAAACGACAAATCAAATAAAAAGATAAGATTGCACAACAATAAAATCATCAAAACGATGACACTTCGCATAAACGTTTCGCTCGCGCATTTATTGCTTGCACACGCAAAATTTGATCTGAAAAAAGATCAAGAAAATCATCCGATTTTCCCACACCAGATCATCACATCACGCATGACGTGGTCGTATAATGATCTAGTGATCATACGATTTTCTTTTGGCACGAAGTCAAACCTGTGCTTGTGCTGAAGCACGTCGTATCGATGTTTATATGTGTGTTTCTGAAAATCGAATGTGCATCGTCAACGAAAAACGCCGGATGATGATGAAATTTGTGTGTTCAATGATGAAAAATTGGTCTCAAATATCATTTTTTGTGTCGAACCGTTTATTTTTGAATGTTTGAAAATACGTGATTATAGATTTTTGGTTTAATGTTAAATTTTCTAATTATACGATTGAAAACTGTTGGATAGTTGAAAAGTATACACAATAGCTTTATCTAGTGACATTTTGAAAAATTACGACTCGTATCTTTTACCTTCGAAAGATAACTATTATATGTTCAAAAAAAAAAAGTTAGAATGCCAACTATTCAAATGCTCTCAAAATGTCACCTTATCTTTCATACAATGACATAGAATGGATTCATTATGCACATTTCTTATTTTTGAAACTGTACCAATCCAAAAAAAAATGTAATCAAAAACAAACATCATTCAATTGGATTGCCTTCGATCGCAAACGAAAGTTATTCACTCTTTGAATAAGTATCCTTGCAAAATAACCTTTCCGATTCGCAATGTGTGGGCTTTTTGATTTTCGCACAGAGTGAATTTGTTATTATTTTTTTTTTAGTATGCAATATTAACATTGACCCATATTTGTGTCCATTGAATTTGACTTCCTATTTTTCGTTTTGTATAAAAATAATTTGAAAGTCGAAAGCACGAAATTTCCTAAGCAAAAAATATCATTCAGCAATGACAGAACAGTTTTTCGCCGGCAAATTCGCGGATTTTTATTTTTGAAAATTATGAATAATTTTGAGTCGAAATAATTTATTTGCATCCACGTAGATGAATTTGAGAAACTGCTTAATGTATTCAGAACAAAGTCATAACTTTCACTGTATAAAAGAGAAACTCTTTCTGATCTGGAAGCGTCTACGTACATTTATTTTAATATGATGAAACAATATATGGAATTTGGATAACACGTAATTCATAATTTAAACAAATTCTCGCAATAGAGAAATAAAGTTTGTAATAGAGAAATACTTCATCACATAGAAATTTTTCGAAAAAAGAAACTTTAGAATAATGAGTCGTTAAATTAGTAAATTCTGTTTTGGAATTTATACTTTCAGAATTAATAATTTAGCGAATATTTTATCACATGAGTGATTGTTTATAATAATAAACTATTGTTTGCTTTGATGAAAATATAAATTGAAATCAATTATTCAAAAAGTTTTCGAATATTCATATATGTTTTTAACAAATTTTTGTAAGGATTTCTAAAGAAAAAACAAGTTTTAACGATTTTCGCAAATAAAAAATTGCTAAAAAAAATTCATTCACAATTTTCTAAAAAAAAATCATTTTCTCCACACTCATCATAAATTCAACATTAAATATGAAAAATATCATTACTGAAACAGAGAAACATTTTCAATGCTACATTAATCACTTCTTCAGTGTTTCCAAAGAAAATTTTAAATTCAAAATATACAAGACTACCACAACCCGAAAACATAAACTCGTCCAAAATATCGATTCACACGCACCGCGAACATTTCCCCGTTTTCTTCCAAAATCTTAATTTTTAATAACCGACAAATGCACATCTAATTAAGAATATTAAAAATCATAACGGACGAATCGAAGCGTTACCAAATAAACATAATTAAAAAACCATATTCGGTAATACAGTTTGGTGTATGGTTGCTATGTAGCACAGCCATAACTGGGGGGGGGCACGGCTCCACCCTAAATTAATAATTTAATTTCATAAAATGCTATTAACTATATTAATAATAATTCTATAATATAATACAATAGTAATATATTAATAAAAAAATATAAACCGTATTAATTCGAAATAAAAAATATTTAATTTAAAATGGATAATATTTCATTTAAAATGGAAAGTGGTTCGAACGTTCAACTTGGGGTAAAAAAAATGTAACTAAAAATTTAATTTAATTATAAGAATTGTATCAATTAATTGAATGCTTTTATACATATTATATTATGCAGTAATCCCCCTATAACGTCAAGATAGGTTCGACGTTATAGGGGGGGAATTTAGGGAATCAACAAATGAAATATTTTCATTTTTCTTTTTTTTGAATATTTATACGAGTTAATTGTTTTTTTTTTTCAAATACATTTGAAAAAAAATTTAAAAATTAGAATTTAAATGCATTTGAAAAAAATTACGTTATAGGGGAGGACTCCGCATACGCTATAGGGAGGGGGTCGTTATAGGGAGGGACGTTATTGGGAGAATTACTAAACTTCAAATGATAAAAACATTGTATCGCATACATACAAAAGTTTATGTTTTGCCCCTCCCCCCTAACAAAATTTTTTTACTCCGGCCTCATATATGCAACAGTGAATTTACATATACAGTGGAGGCTCTTCCTTTATGGCCCTTACAATTTAAAAAAATAAATTTTCAATTAATTATTATAATTTTTCTATATCAATTCAATAAAAATTACGAAATTCGAAACACTTTCGAAAAAAAAAGGAATTTTTTTTCGCGTTAGCAAATTTAATTTTCTAAAATTGCGTATTTTTATTTTATTTTATAAAACCAACTATAATGTTATCAATAATAAACGATAAAATTTTCAGCGCTACTTTTCCGATTTCAATGATTTGTGTATAATTAGGGGGAAACGTTTGAAACCCTTTATATTTACATATGTATTAGGTCCCCCGAAAATGACTGGCGCTTCGAATCCCTAATAAAACAAACCCACCACTGTGCACACGAATAACACACCGTCCGAAATAAACCTCTGAAACAACCGCCGAAACCACCAGATTATACCTTGATCTTATCAAACGTAGTATCCAGCTCGACATTGTGTACGAACGGATTGAGAATTTCAGCGCGGATGTCGTCCGCGGCCATGGGGGCGCACTCCCCGGGGTGCACTTTGCCGTTCATGGCCGGCGCCTTTTGATTATTTCACATGCGCGGAGCTTCCGAAGCTTCACTGAAAGCTCATGTCGAAGGGGACCTGAAGCTTTTGGCACGAGCGTGGACGAGACGCGCGCGCGAGAGACGAAAGGAGACTGGCGCGCGTAAACAGAGTGAACGTTTTCCGTTTTGACAACGACCGGGTAGGGTGGCCGTTGCGGTGCCGTTCTCTTTTCGATTTGTATCGTAAATGGAGGCTTTATTGCGTTGTGCTTTAAAATGGAGATTCGTTTGCGTTTGAGTGGCGCATTGTTTCGATTTTCCGGGGAAAACGGCAGCTAGGCGGCTAATGGGAGTCGGCGGGGTGGGGGTGGGCCATAATCGACCATGCGCCCGAACTGATACGGAAACGCACGAAGGGCTACGAAAGGCTACGGTGGCTCTATGAATTGTGACGTGTGGTTTATTTATGTTCGAGTGATGGTTTGTTTGACTTTATCGATCGTGAGCTGTGATTTTTCGGCTTGGGTGGGTGTTTTTAGTAAAAAAATATGCTAACGTATATTTTGTTGATGGTTCCTTTTTTCTGTTGATAATTTTATTGAATCGATTTTTATATTATTTGTGTATGAGAAATTTTGGGTGATCGGACGTTAGCGCAAACGACATAAAAAAAAATATTTGTGTGAAAAAATCAAAAATGAAATTATTCAAGGTTCGCTACCAATGAAACTATCAAACCGACTTCGAATGTTTACATCAATGATTTTATCAAAATGATAATAATGATATTACAATGGAAATAGCTAATGTGAAAAATTGATTAACAATAAATGATACTTTGGTACTGACATAACATTGTGTACGTAGACTTTAACGTCTAACATGAAATTATTTTAACAAAAAAACACACTTTGGTTTTGTTTGTTTCGTGTTAAACGTTTTTTAGTTTGATTTGAAAATTTCAAAAAATTTCGGCTTGTATCGTGTGCGCTTGGGTCACATGCGCTTACACTAGCATCATTTGTGCTTGGGTCATGTGGGCTTGCGTTGCGAACGCTTGCACAATTTGAGCAAACGTCTGGTCACCCTATTTTTCATAACATTTGTACGTAGATATCTCATTAATTATATTTCATAAATACTTATACATACATATTTATGAAAAATAAAACATAAAACATAAGCTTTTATTCATTAAATGGAATTTATATTTATATTCCAATCTTAACTATTCTCAAATCCCGTATAATGAACAAATCGACATAATATGGCTCGATTGGCATTCTGTGCCACGAAAGATAGGTTAAATTTGTTTCTCTGCACAGCTGTCATGTCTGCTTTTATAGTTAACAGTTGTTTTGAAACCGTTTAAACATGGATCCCGATCTTGAAAAGAAAATCCAAAGTACAATAAAGGACTATTTCACAAATTTAGAATCAACATTCTTTGATTATTTGAAATTTTTGCGCAAAATCCTGGCATTGTCTCAAAGTGTTCGAAATTTGAATATACGTCGAACAAAAATAGAAAAGTAAACAACTTGCCAAATGTTTTCACCTTTCGCATAATCACCAATTGTATTAAAAAACTTAAAATAAACTATTTTATTTTTGTTACAGTGCTAATCTCTCAAAAGTTTCTTTCCCCGAAAACATAAAGGAAAAACTTTTATATCGTATAATTCAAAATATCAATAAAAGATTGGCAATTATTGAAAAACTATGTTCAAGTATGTATGTTATGTCTTCATACATTAGAGGAAAAGAAGACGAACTAGAACAATTGACGTCGGATATTAATTTTAACGCTAATAATAGTATTCTTTTAACTGGTTCTCCGATACAACCAAGACTTTCTCAATTGCTAGAATTTTCTCATGATGGAGTAATATTCACCCATCATGTTAGTGCCCAAGTTAAAAATGTTTTAAATTATTTAAAAGAACCGAGTCAGTCGATTTCCAGTGAATGGTTAGAACAGTCCTTATCTATCGACACCCCTACTTACTCTAGGATGAAACACATTGTTTTCAATACTAAATTTTGCAATCAGAATTTGATATTATAATGATTGTGTTATAAGATTGTTATCCTTTTAATTTTAAATAAACTAAAATCACATTATATTTTTATTTTCATAAATTAACAAGTCTTTTTGCTGACAAATGATATTTTTATATCTTTACAGTTTAGATTTATGGAAATTATAATTCTTTTCTTGATAATAAAGAGTTATCAACAAAAATAGATTATTACCAATAATGTATACATAAAATTTATCGAATATTGTTTCAAGTCAACTATTTTTGTTATTGCATTGAAATATATTTATAAGTTTTCAACTTATATTTTTTTTTTTCATTATTAATTTTTTTTATTATAACTGCTTTTTACATGTTACACATTTTTATAAAATAAAATTTCAATTATTTTGTTTTCATTAATTATTATTTTCCGATTATAATAGTTATTATTGATTGTGAAGATATGTCAATTATCATAATGATCCACAAAAACTATTTCATCCATTACAAAATGCACAATTCTTGTGATAATGTTATTATGTTCACTATACTATAAAAAAATATTAACCGACCAAACAAATAAAAAATATTTTCCTATTCAATTTGGTTTTTTACTCATCATCATATCACATTTATATGAAACATTAACTTTCTGTAATCAACGTTGTTTTACTTCTGTAAACATAATATAATTTTTATTTCAAATCTATAACGACGTTACTCGAAATTTTGAGTGATTTATTTTTTTACTATTTACTATTTTTTACTATTTACTAATGATTATTAAATAAACAATCACGAATATCATCATCGATTATATATTTTTATTTTCAAATCACCAATTATATATTGATAAAAACTTTATTTACAAACATAACTAGATTATTCATTTATCATCAAACATTATCGCATAAATACATTTATTTTAGCATAACCAAACTCAATAGATTCATCGACGTGATTTAAATATAATTTTCACTCTTTTTAGCACACCACTGCGGAGGAGGCTCTCAAATCAACAGTACACATGTCTATGAACTAGACTTTGTGATCGCTGACTTCACTGAACAAATCGCAACGCAACGATTTACGCCTTTTCATTTCAAATGAAATTTTAAAAAACGAATTTGACTCTTTAAAAACTGAATTGAACAATTAGATATTTTTGATAATTTGAATTTATTGAAATTACAAACACATACATAAAAACGTATATATCACATTTATACGGTCAGGCATTGGTGTGGATTTTAACATGCATAATTAGTGCACGTTTTCTTGGATACGATTTACCGCATACATCACATTCGAAATTTTTCTCACCTACAAAAAAATTGTTTTGCAAAAACATACAACCATCGAAATTTCAATAAAATAGTATAAAGCAGTGGTCGGCAAACTACTACCGGTGGGTAATTGAAATGCCCACTACGACGTTTTGAGTTGCCTACAAAGAAAATATGATATTTTATTTTAATTTTAAATATCATATTTTCTTGGTGGGCAACTGAAAACGTCGTAGTAGGCAGTTTAATTACCTGCGGGTAGTAGTTTGCCGACCACTGGTATAAAGAAAATTTGATTTACCTGTATGTATTACAAAGTGCTTATTCAAAGAGCTCTTTGTGGAAAACTTTTTGCTGCATACGTGACATTCGAAATTTTTCTCACCTAAAACGCAAAAGTTTTACGAAAGAATAAAACCTTCGAAATATCAATAAAATAGTATAAACTAAATTTGATTTACCTGTATGAGTTACTAAGTGCTTATTCAAAGAGCACTTTGTGTAAAACTTTTTATTGCATACGTGACATTCGAAATTTTTCTCACCTAAAACGCAAAAGTTTTGCGAAAAAATACAAACTTCGAAATATCATAAGAATAATATAAAGTAAATTTTATTTACCAGTATGTATTAAAAAGTGTCTATCCAAATCGCACTTTCCGGAAAACTTTTTATTGCATACATGACATTCGAAATTTTTCTCACCTAAAATGCAAAAGTTTTACGAAGACATACAATCTTCGAATTGTCAAAAAAAATAATATAAAGTCAATTTTATATACCTGTATGTATTACAATGTGCCTATTCAACGAGCTCTTTGTGGAAAACTTTTTTTTGCACACGTTACATTTGAAATTTCTTTCTTTCTGATAAATCTTCCTCATATGATTGGACTGCGCACCTGATGTACTATAAGATTTTCTGCAGCTCGGACCAATATATTTTCTGGCCGGTATTCCGTGATCTTCAGTTCGGTGTTTGTTTCTCACTACGTATGAGGAAAATTGTTTGGGACATAACCCACAGGTATACTGGTCTATCCCTTTGTGATTTTGCTGAACGTGTTGATACAGAGTTTTTTTGATGCTGAAAGTCTCCTCACAATATTTGCATGGAAGTTTTAAAGTGTGCTTCGATAAATGCCTTATCAGACTAGTTTTGTTTAAATGCACATCTCCACAAACGTCGCATTTGTAATTATGGTTATGATTTGGGTAGTGTTGCAGTAACAAAGCATGGGAATTGAATTCATCTTTACAAACAGGACGAATAAAGGCTGACGGCTCTATAATGGGGATGAAACTATTCGATATTTCAGAGGGAAACTTCATGGGATGATGAATTTCGTCACTTTTTCCATTGGGATTTTCTTCAAAGTTTTCGGTTTTAGATTTATCACTTTGAAAATCGATCAAAACGCTTGATTTTGTACTTTTATCATTTTTGAAATCAATTAAAATATTTGATTTGGGGTTCTTATCGCTTTCAAAATCTGATTCAGATTTTAATTCTGACACAAAAGGTTCAAAATCATTGCAGTCATCAATAAGACATTCGTTTTTGACAACAAATGGTAATTTAAGATTAGAATAGCCACTGCTACAATTGTCTTTGTATACTTTTTCAGCTGAAATGAAAAATGAAATCAGTAAAAAAAATACAAATGAAAATGGAGAATAAGATTGTAACCACTGACTGGTGCTGAGGGTATTTCAGAAAATATCTGCATGATGAATTTTGAGTGGCAACCGAGATAGTGATTAGCAAGGCAGTGAAATTGGTATAAAAAATAAATGCATCATATTGAATTACTTGATTTATATGTGAATGAAAGTGACAATGTCGCTGCTCATGTCTGTGAGTTTTTAACAATATATAATATTTATACACTGACAATAAGCCAGTGGTCATTTTCTAAGTCTATGGCATGTGATAAATATTAACGAGAAAAGATTTTGGATGTCAAGATAGAGGATAGTAAAGACTTGTTTATTTCTTTATTAACAGTGTTGAATTATTTGTTTAATATACCAAAAGTCCTTTTCTTTGAAAGTTCCTCTAATAATAGTTATTTTACACAAAAAAAAATGATGACAATCTGGTTTAATATTGATTATACTGTTGTAATCATCAACAACATACGTCATTAGGCAACAAAATAATCTTAATTGAATAGCTCATCAAAATATTTTGTTTAATCATTATTAAATGGCTAAACATTTCACGAGAAAATAAATAAGTAATCATAGTTTTATCCCTAAATTTATAATATGTCTAATGTCCATAATGCATGCAACAATTGTGATAATTTCATCATTGCTTAATTTAGATACTAATTGTTTGTTTGTTTTGTTTATCAACCACTTTGGACGACCACCTGAACATCGACCCAGCCATATCACTTGGTGGCAGTAATATAACATTTTGGCGTCAGTGGCGAGATCCGACACCGAGAAGAGTTTGTTAAAAAATTGGTGGCAGCAGCGGATCCGACACCAAAACGGGTTATAAAAATACTTTACAATCTTAATGTATCAAATTAATATGTTTAGAAAACAAAAATGTTTCAAATAATAATAATTATTATTATTATTATGCTTACTTGATTGTTTCGAAATGTTGAAAAAATCCAACTTGTGCTTAAACTCGAGCGCCCCGCTCAATCGTTCAATACATATTTCACAAATTTT
>JAOXNN020000074.1:1159064-1185617 GCA_028571205.2 Hydropsyche betteni | reverse complement strand
TTCCTGCCACATCGGCGTTAAGAAATTTCTTCATGTGCTTCACATGCGGTAGAAGGGCTTGCCCCAGTCACCGCTAAACTAAATCAAAGGGCAAAGGGCAAGATCGACACCACTCTTCCGTGGGAAGTGATCTGCGCCTGGTAGGCCGGCTCCCCCTAGAAGTCTTCGGTCAACAGTTTTCTGAAGAGAGTGTACAGCGCCCCGTGGGTCGACTCTCTTTAGAAAAGCAACTCCGGATTGTCTCAGGTGTAAGTTCGCTAGAGAGGAAGTGTTTTGCGCCCCGTGGGTCAGCTTTCTCTATAGTGTTCTGTCAGCTGAAAAATTCGCAGTAACGTTTCTCCGCCAGTCTGTTTTCGCGTCTTATAATCACTTTACCTATAAATTTTGTATAATTGTATAATAGTACGCCGAGTGCGCTATTTCGTTAGATTCGATTTTGCAGCTGTCACGAGAGGGTCAATTGATTAGCCAACATCACCGCCTTCTTCCTGGTATTCCGGCTGAGTGCAGGTTTGTTCATCAGCTTTTCTGTGTGTTCGTGTGAGTTGTGGCCGAGTTATTGCGTCTTCGGGTTCTCGTTCCGAGAATTTCCACGTGTAACTTCCCACCCCGTACACCTTGATCCTTTGATCCTTCGAGTCCTCTGAAGGGTCTCCTCCTGCCGGGAGTATTTTGAGTTCGGCGTTCGGGCATCTCTTTTGGCGCGCGATCCCGCGTTCGTAATCCGGCCTAGCGTAAACGCGCATTCGGTTCGATCGAGAGACTTGTCCACGTCAGTCGATTCTGAATATTAATTTTTTATTTTAATCTTTTTTTCGTTAATACAATCCACTTAAAAAATTCGTAAAGGTCAAAAGAGGCCGAAAACACCACTTTTTTTTTTTCAAATTGTCGCCATTTTGCGAAAAAAAAGTTTAAAATTTTTTCCAAGGTCCCGGCTATAACGACGTTTTTACTACTTAAGATTTTTTTTGTTTTCTTTGTTTTAGAGCAATACGAGGTTTTTAATTTGATACGCAGTGACACCCCTTTTTTTTGGACCCCACTTCATTACATCATAACTCGATGAATTTTGAATTTTTTTTTCTTTCAAAATTATTTTGTATTCTTAACATACTAATAAACATTATTTTAAAAAAATGGAGGTAAAAATGTTTTAAGTTTTTTTTTATTCCACTCGGAAAAACGCCTGAAATTTAGGCTTCTAGAGTAGAATACCCCCTTAAGTTCAGTACTTTTTAAAGGTATGTACTGACATAGAGTAGCGATCCGGCACGTAGCATTTTACAGCCTTAGAATCATTTAAGTAGAGTCGAAATTAATTGCGTAAAAATACATGTATTGTAAATATTGTACAAAAAATTGGGCAAACTCCTGGGTACCAGCACCTTATACTTTAGCACTACACCACTGCCCTGTTACGTTTCAAATTGACGCATTTGCGTTTATAATTGACGCTTTTTAATTTCAAATTAAATATTTAAAAAACGAATCTGACTCTTTAAAAACTAAATTGAACTAATAGATATTTTTAATAATTTAAATTTATTGAAATTACAAACACATACATAAAAATGTATATATCACATTTGTGCGGTCAGGCATCGGTGTGGATTTTGACATGCATAATTAGTGCACGTTTTCTTCGGTACGATTCACCGCATATATCACATTTGAAATTTTTCTCACCTAAAACAGAAAATTTAACGAAAAAATACAACCTTCGAAATATCAATAAAATAATATAAAATTAGAATTACCTGTATGTATTACAAAGTGCGAATTCAAAGAGCTCTTGGTGGAAAACTTTTTATTGCATACGGGACATTCGAAATTTTTCTCACCTAAAACGCAAAAGTTTTACGAAAACATACAACTTCCGACATATCAAATGAATAAATAAAATAAATTTGATTTACCTGTATGTATTACAATATGCCTATCTAAATGGCCTTTAATGGAAAACTTTTTATTGCATACGGTACATTCATAATTTTTCTCACCTAAAACGAAAAAGTTTTACGAAAAAATACAACTTTCGTAATATCAATAAAACAAAATAAGTAAATTAGATTTACCTGTATGTATAAAAAAATGCTTATTCAAAACGCTCTTTGTGGAAAACTTTTTATTGCATACGGGACATTCGAAATTTTTCTCACCTAAAACGCAAAAATTTTACGAAAACATATAACTTCCGACATTTCAAATGAATAAATAATATAAATTTGATTTACCTGTATGTATTACAATATGCCTATCTAAATTGCCTTTTCGGGAAAACTTTTTATTGCATACGGTACATTCATAATTTTTCTCACCTAAACCGAAAAAGTTTTACGAAAAAATACAACCTTCGTTATATCAATAAAACAAAATAAGTAAATTTGATTTACCTCTATGTATTACAAAGTGCTTATTCATAACGCTCTTCGTGGAAAACTTTTTATTGCATACGGTACATTCATAATTTTTCTCATCTAAAACGAAAAAGTTTTACCAAAAAATACAACCTTCGTAATAACAATAAAACAAAATAAGTAAATTTGATTTACCTGTATGTATTTCAAAGTGAGTATTCAAAACGCTCTTGGAGTAAAACTTTTTACTGCATAGGGTACACTCAAAATTTTTCTCACCTAAAATGCAAAAGTTTTACGAAAAAATACAACCTTCAAAATATCAATGCAATAATATAAAGTATATTTGATTTACCCGTATGTATTAAAATGTGACTATCTAACTTGCCTTTTTGGGAAAACTTTTTCTTGCATACGGAACATTCGAAATTTTTCTCACCTAAATCGCAAAAGTTTTACGAAAACATACAACCTTCGAAATATCAATAAAACAAAATATGTAAATTTGTTTTACCTGTATGCATTACAATGTGCCTATCTAAATCGCCTTTTGTGTAAAACTTTTTATTGCATACGGTACATTCAAAATTTTTCTCACCTAAAACGCAAAAGTTTCACGAAAAAATACTACCTTCGAAATATCAAAAAAATAATATAAAGTATATTTGATTTACCTGTATGTATTACAAAGTGCCTATTCAAAATGCTCTTTGTGGAAAACTTTTTATTGCATACCGGACATTCGAAATTTTTCTCACCTAAAACGCAAAAATTTAACGAAAATATGCAAACTTCGAAATATCAAAAGAAAAATATGAAGTATATTTGATTTACCTGTATGTATAACGATGTGACTGTCTAATTGGCCTTTTGTGTAAAACTTTTTATTGCATAGGGTACATTCAAAATTTTTCTCACCTAAAACGCAAAAGTTTTACGAAAAAATACAACCTTTGAAATATCAATAAAATAAGTAAATTTCGATTAACCTGTATGTATTACAAAGTGCCTATTTAAGGATCTCTTTGCGGAAAACTTTTTACTGCATACGGTACATTCTACACTTTTCTCACCTAAAACACAAAAGTTTCACGGAAAAATACAACCTTCAGTATATCAAAAGAATATTATTTACCTGTATGTATTATGAAGTGTTTTTCCAATGTGTCTTTTCGGGAAAACTTTTTTATGTGTACGTTACATTTGAAATTTCTTTCTTTCTCATGAATCTTTCTGATATGATTGGACAGCGCACCTGATGATGTAGGACAAATATATTTTCTGGCCGATATTCTGTGATCTTCAGTTCGGTGTTTGTTTTTCACTACGTATGAGGAAAATCGTTTGGGACATAACCCACAGGTATACTGGTCAAGCCCTTTGTGATTTTGCTGAACGTGTTGATACAGAGTTTTTTTGAAGCTGAAAGTCTCCTCGCAATATTTGCAAGGAAGTTTTAAAGGGTGCTTTGATAAATGCTTTATCAGACTAATTTTGTTTACATGCGCAACTCCGCAAACGTCGCATATGTAATTAAGGTTATGATTTGGATAGTGTTGCAATAACAAAGCATGGGAATTGAATTCTTCTTTACAAACAGGACAAATAAAGGCCGACGACTCTATAATGGGGATGAAACTATTTGAAATTTCAGAGGGAAACTTCATGGGATGATGAATTTCGTCACTTTTTCCATTGGGATTTTCTTCAGAGTTTTCTGTTTTAGATTTATCACTTTGAAAATTTATCAAAACACTTGATTTTGTATTTTTATCACTTTTGAAATTGGAAATATTTGCTTGTGATTTATCACTTTCAGAAGATTCTAAATTGTTACAGTCATTAATTAGACATTCGTTTTTGACAACAAATGCCAATTTAAGATTTGAATACTCACTGCTACAATTGTCTTTGTATACTTTTTCAGCTGAAACGAAAAATGAAATCAGTAAAAAAATACAAATGAAAATGGAGAACAAGGTTGTGACCACTGACTGGTGCTGAGGGTATTTCAGAAAATATACTCTGGTATATCTGCATGATAAATTTTGAGTGGCTACCGAGATAGTGATTAGCAAGGCAGTGAAATTGGTATGAAAAATAAATGCAACATATTGAATTACTTAATTTATATGTGATTGAAAGTGACAATGTCACTGCTCATGTGTGACTTTTTAATGATATATTAATACACTGACGATAAGCCAGTGGTCATGTTCTAAGTCTAAGGCATGTAATAAATATTAAAGAGAAAAGATTTTGGATGTCAAGATAGAAGATAGTAAAGACTTGTTTATTTATTTATTAATAGCGTTGAATTGTTGGTTTAATATACCAAAAGTCCTTTTCTTTGAAAGTTTCTATAATAATGGTTATAGTTATTTTACATAAAAAAATGAATGACAATTGAGTTTAATATTGATTATACTGTTGTAATCACCAACGACATACGTCATTAGACAGCAAAATAATCTCATTCAAATAACTTATCAAAATATATTATAGTTAAATATTTTGATTAATCGTTATTGAATAGCTAAACATTTCATGAGAAAATAAATAAGTAATCATAGTTTTATCGAAAATCGACCCAGTCATATCACTTAGTGGCAGTAATATAACATTTTGGTGTCAGTGGCGAGATCCGACACTGAAAATAGTTTATAAAAAAATTGGTGGCAGCAGCGGATCCGACACCGAAATGGGTTATAAAAATACCTTACAGTCTTACAAGTATCAAATTAATGTGTATAGAAAACACAAATGTTTCAAATAATAATAATGCTTACTTGATTGTTTGGAAAAGTTGAAAAAATCCAACTTGTGCTTAAACTCGAGCGCCTCGCTCAATCGTTCAATACATATTTCACAAATTTTCAAATTGTCACTGACTTTTTTCACCTAGAAAAAAAATATCGTTGATATATTAACATTGTTGATGACACAAATACCAAATTAACTGTACGATGGATTGATTGTTACTTGTATATCGAAGCTATTCATTATCATAATAGAATATTTTGAAGTGCTTTCATTTCTTTCGAACAGGTTTTTTAAGTTTTTTCTTTCGAAGCAAAATGCACAGTTGACGAACGAGAAACATTCTGAGTTTTCACGTTTTATTTCCATCTGAGGCACTTGACTTTTTTACCACCGATTTGAAATAATAACAAGTAAAATCGGTATTTATAACGTTCACAGAGTTTTAGCGGTTGACACACTCGCGCAATTTGAGCTGTCAAATCGTACGATCTTGAATTCAGTATAAAGCGCGACCTACACTATGTTGAAATTCTGTAATGGTTCTCAGACGTAAGCGCACGCGACGCAAGCGCACATGTTTTCGAAATTTTCAAATTAACCCATTTCATGCCACGGCTCTCATTTGGGAACAAAGTTTTTTTTTGCTTTTCGATTAGTTGGATTTGGTAAAATTTTAGAAATGAGAACTTATTTAAGTTTGTAACGAATACCGACGCACCCGAAAAAATGTGCAAGGAAGGTGAGGTGGGTCGCACGGCAACTGTTCTCAACGACGGTCATAGCGGGAATGTTTGTAGATATAAAATCACCCCCGCGGAAATAATTATTTGGTCGATTCTTCTTTCGGCTAGGAAGTTTTTCATTATTATATTTGGTATTATATTTGGCACGATGAGTACTGCCTAAATCCCAGACTAAAAGTCTTCTTTGATAACTTAGTGAAAAAATTGGAAAATTGAAATCCATCCATTTCCTTATAACAGATTGGGTACACCAAACTTTTTCAGATTCGAGGATACAAATGTCTGAAATTCTTTTCATTTTTTTTCCTTTAATGATGGTTTTTAGTGGAATTTTGGTCCCATCAAGATGAATTGCAAAAATACACGTTACTCTCAAACTTTCATAGCCTGTTGAGGCAACGTGTATAAACGAAGATGCTTTTTTCGTCACTCTGGTTTTTTTTATTTTTGTCCTATTATTACTAGATATTGTCTCATCCATCGCAATTATATTCAAGAGATTGTACTACGAAAAACCAATTTTTGACAGTTTTGGACCAGTTGTCGTTGGATGAGTTGTCTTGGACAAATTTTCCGTTTGGACAAAAATTTACATTTCAAAAAACTGTTCGAAATTTAGCATTAGATCTCAAAATTTCAAAATCAAGTATTTCAAGACAACTGGATATAATAGGGAAGGTAAAAAAAAATGGACAAATGGGTACCACACGAATTGACCGAGCAGAGAAGGGAGCGGTCAGCACATGCCCTCGTTCATTCATTAAGCTCAAATTTGACACTTTTTTCACAAAAGATGCGGAAATTGGAGAAAAAAATCTAAAACATCGTGTATTTAGGAACAATAGCTGAAATTTCGAACTTGAAAATTGTCAACCCACGTCAGTTTTATTAGCTTTTTTATTGCAGCTTAATCATAGAACATATGATTTTTTGCACATTTTCTTTTATCTTACAATTAGAGATATATAGCGCTCCACCACTTTTTTTAGCGCCCCACCACTTTTTTTAGCACTACACAATGAGTAACCCTACATAGTACTGCCATCTTTTGAGAGAATGTAAAATTATTTATTAATAGTAAAAGTACTAATTTTTGTAGCGAATAAAAGAAACTCAATTTTAAATTTTTTCCCTTAACATCATTTACTGCCGAGCCCCTCAAATATAACCTTAAACACCCCCCTCCAAAATAACCCAAAATACATTCCACCCTACAAAAAACCCACCAAACCTCAACGTCTACAAACCCACCCCCATTCAACAAGTGACCCACCGCAAAAAACCCCATCGCAGCCAAAAATCATCATCAAATCAGCATTCGGGGCAAATCCCCCTCGCCAGAGCATTACGTCCCCAAATTCGGGTAGGGGATGGCAGGGCGCCGGCGTGGAGGGTATTGATTCGCCTCAACAGGTGCGGGTCGAGGGGGCGCAGGCCCGGGATGCTGTTCCTTCGCACCCTGGGGCCCCGTCGGACATCGGGACGAGTTTGTAGGTCAAATGAGGTGGTTGTTGAGTTTTTGACAGACGAAATTCGCCTTGGGCGTGTTGTGATGGGTTCGGGTTTGGGGTGGTCGAGGTGGGTCATCGTCGTCATGATGATTTTTGAATTTGTCGTTGAAATTTTTAATGTTGATAAAATTTGGATATATTAAATCCACCTATTCTAAATGGTCTTTCAATCGCGTCCATTCGTAGAACCTATTATTAGTCAATAGTTGACTTACAATTAGATCATCTGAGAAAAACAAAATACTTGATTCGACACTGTTCATCGTCATTAAAAAATAAAATTTTTGTATGGTCTTCAAATCACATCCGTTAACCGAATTAATTAGTCTCTTAACTTTTATTATCTAATGAATTGAAATTTTTGATTTGACACTTCGTAATCATCATACCATTGCTTATACACACACGTATAATATTATGTTTTTTGTAGAAGAAGACCGTTTTTTATTTTTAGTTTAAAAAATGGAATGTTTAAAAAAATAAATTTTTAAACTGTCTCATATCAAATGGTTTTTGGTCAATGATTTGTGGTTATTAACAGCATCACGTATCGCTTGGTTTAAAATAAATTAATTGTTAAAATTAAATATAATATTAAAAATCAACCTATACAAATCGTCTCAAATCAATCATACATGGTAAAAATCATCAGCTAACCCCTCTATTTATCGCTTAACTTAAATGATCGATGAGAAACAGTACATTCGATAAGATTGAATAGATAATTTTGGGGAAATTAATTGAAAATTTTTAATTCTATAAAATTATATTTGTATTTAAATTTATATTCGATATTAAAAATTCTGCAGACGTTCACTGTATTCAAATAACGAAAGCGATAACTTTCAATTGTATCTAATTTGAATATTTCGCCGAAAATTATTTACTTTTAAAAAATTCTAAAAATACGACAGACGATCGATACTTTAAACACCTTTTTTGTACAAAGCGCGTCTCGCATACGAAATTATAAATATTTTCCTTCCAAAAATTAAATTATTTATATTAAAAATATTCCACTTTTCGCTAATAGTCGTCTTTTAAGATTTTTTTATACCGCTTGATATACAGCTTCCCTAACGATCTCCACCGGTTGCTTACTGTTATACATTTTTCGGCATATTTTTCCTTCTTAACACAAAATAAATTGCGCCAGTTTAAAACGGAGCTTTCAAAAATACCACCTGCATACAAATCACCCAACATTTTTCACAAAGAAATACGGCCGTTTAAAAACGCATCAGTCCGAAGCTTATCAATAATCAGACATTTTCAATTTATTTTTTATATTCGGGCAATTCTCAATGTCGCTGAAAAAGAAAATCTCTGAAATATCCCCAGCCCATATATCAAAAGCCCTCGATCTTTTGACGCGTCACTTTTTGCTCGGTGAAAATATTCTCTTTTCAGAAAGTTTTCAGCGCCGACGTCAAAGAGCGACAAAATTTTCATATCGCATTAAAGCTTTACACGCTGAAACTTTCATTATGTAATGCCTGAAATTGAACCGGAGTGCGCCACGCCTGAAATTCGCCATACACTCGGTGCTATATTGACTTCTTTGACGCGAGACACGTCGTACGTCTTCATTTCGGTTCCGTTTTGGATTTCAGTGGGTATAATATGTGCAAATGTGGGATAGATTGAATCCGGAACGTTTGGAGTATGCGGACAGTCGGAATTCGGCACTAAATTAGCAAATTTCCACCTTCCCTGAGTTGGGTTCGGAATCAATTGTGGAACGCCCGAGGGTTCGAATAAAATAAGACCCCGATCCACATTACGGTGGTTGGACCAAACTGAGGTTTTCTCTTGGACATTTATAACATTTAACCTTTGTATATTGGAGAGATTTGTTTTAAATTTGTATTGTTAATTAAGGGGAAATGGTTATTCTAATACGGACGGTTTGGAATCGGATTTAATTATACGATGTGCATAATTTGAAAACGGGATGATTTCTTTAAAATTTTCATTCGGAATTTTTTAATGCTGAGTTTAATGATATCTCAACTATTAAGAGGAAATTTTGTTTTGTTTAAAAAAATATAAAATGAAGAACAAATATAAAATAATATATAATAATATATAAATATAGAATAAATACAAAAGCTTGAAATAATATAATATGATAAATGAAATTATTTTTATAAATAATTTCTTAAAATATTGAAATATTATCCAAGCACTTTGAACAAATAATATAAAGGCAACAAAAAACAAGAGACAATTTATATCCCCTATCACGGATATCTGTGTGCGTGTGTGTGTCTGTCTATCTGTCTGTTCGTTTGTTCGAATGATGCTCGCGACTTTTTATAGTATTGATATCCTAATATGGTCTTTATGTGTATACAATTAACGTCTATAATATTATGCTTATTACCTAATAACTACTGTCATTACCTATATAACATCTGGTGACAATAACAAATGAACTATTTTGATTTTATTAATTAAATATTCAAATCGGGTACGGGTATCGATTTTCAAATAAACACATACACATCCCGATGTTATTAACAACGGGCGTATTTACTTTTTTAATATAAGTATCACTGAGATGATATATTTCAATACAATTAACAATTTTTCAATCAAACAACAATAAAAAAAAACCAATCAATTATACGATACAATAAAATAAATACACTTAAACCAACAATCAATTACAAAATCACTCGAAACAAGACCAAAATCACATATTAACCGAAATACCACCCACTTGTCAGAATTAACCCACATAATGCAAAGTGGGCCTATCACACAATACCATCCCACATTCGACCCGTATAAATCACACGGATTCGCTTCAAATTTCCCCAATTTGCCAACGAAAAATCCTCCCCTGAATAAAGACATTTCAACACTTTACATATTTGCCATCTAGGCATTTTAGCAAAGCAAACAAACGCCATCCAATCTCAATAAGGACGTGGAAAACAAGAGTCCCACATACCTGCACCGGCCGGCGGAAGCTCGTAATTAATCGAATTAAAATTCTCCCTTGGTAATTGAACGAGGAATTTTTGAGTTTTAGAGTGAGGCTTTATTGTGAAAATATTATGGTGAAATTGGGTGTTTTTTTTATTATGTTTTTGGGCGCTGTAACGGTTTTTATGGAGTCGTCTGATGATGGACGCGTTTGACGCTCTGACGAAATTTGTTATGGAAAAAATAATACGGAAATTAATCGGGCTTGAAATGTTTAATTGAATAAAACGATAATTTTGTGCTATTTGTTAAAATCCAATGACGTAGCTTTGATTGTAATTTTTAAATGTTGTCGTACGTTCATTTTCCCGATTGCGCATCAGTTGTATTTATATATTTTTTGAATGAAAGAAATAAAATAAAATATTTCGATATGGAAATACTTATAAGTCGTTTTTTCATGAAATTTCTAAAAATAAATTTTATTAAAACAATTTTTCCAATAATAATCCAGACATAACATCTAAAACATTTACCCCGTGTCAAGATTCACGCCTACGGATAAGGCCTCTGTATTCATTGAAGATTAGTAGACTTCATCTAGGTTGAACGCAGAAATACACAATCTTTTTATATTCAATATCCATATAATCTAAAACAATTAAAATTTAATATAAATCAATATTTTGATATCGTATATGAAAGAAAATTCATTTTCTAAAATTTTCAACACAATATTACAAAAATTTCTATTATTACATGTGTTTATATAATCTTGAATAGTAATTTATTACGAAAATTATTTAAATTATATTATTTTCGCGTTATATATTAATAGAATTGATCGTAATGTTGCGAACCACTGCCCTTGGTCTCCTAAGGGATGATTTTCAGTTGCTTTCTGCCCACCGCGCGCACAACACGCACGTCAGCACCGCTTCTTTTTTTCAGTTTTCACCAAAACTGTTTTTTTGCACATTAATTAACTAAAGTAGTGCCCCGTAGAGTGATTTCAGCAACTTTCGCGTGAAAATCGCCCTCAATACACGGCTTATCGGTGAGTAATCGAAAACCGGATCATGTCTCGTCCCAAACAGACAGTATTATATAATAAAACATTCCTATCTACAAAAGATCTATTTTCGTTTGATACGTTCTTAAAATACATTATTGTAATTGAAATGCTTTGTTTTTGATATGTTTTATGATTCGATTTCTGAATATGGAATATTGAATGGTTTATTTTTATATTTTCATCTTATTGATTCGTGTATTTGAACGTGTCATATTCTACAGATCTTTAGAAATGGGGATTATTTCCCATCATTTGCGCTTTGTTTGCAACAAAGCATTTCCTATTCATAATTTCCGTTTATATCATAAAATTTATTTAATAAATAATTTTAAAGTTACAACAACAGTGGTTGACAATGTACCAGTAATTGATCACTTCTCGAAAAATGTGAAAATTAAGGTTTTTAAAGACGATAATCTTTCGGAAAGATAAAATTAACAGCTAATCTAATCAAATTCTTCGTGAAAGATTATCGTTTTTAAAAACTTTAATTTTCACGTTTTTCTGAGTAGTCATTTACTGGTACGTGGTCGACTACTGATGCATTTCCTTATATATTATAGAATAAATAAAACCGTTTAATTCAAGTTATATATTTGAACACTTTCGTACAGACACTCGAAACTTTTTAGCGAATCAGTCTATTCGAACATCTCGAGAATTTATGCAAATTTCGAATTTACATTTGAACGGCGTCCGAAGAGAAAACCGCAAGTCCAGCATTAAACGAAAATTTCCCGTAACAATCGGTCGAAAACTTCCCGAAAACGACATCGCAATAAAACTATGGACGAAAATAAAACCGGTAAAACCTTCATTCGACCTTTTCCCCTCCCACGAAACCCTCGGATTAACGGAAACTTTTCCGAGCAATCAATCTCGGATTGGCAGCTCCCTTTTTCGGAATTAAACGGCGAAAGTTATTGTTTTGCTACACGAGAAAGGATTCTGGACGATTATGCGTCGGTAATAACGATATTGCCATTTCGAGTTTGCGATTAAAGTTGCGAAAAGTCGGCGAGGAAAAGCCCGATAAGCGGCGATGTCGAAATGGCCCCATAAATGTCGTCGTTTCGTGTTTTTATTTGCAGAGTCATTTTTAATGTCGTCGCCTCAACGTAGGGCTTTTCGAATGAGAAAATTGAACTCTGGGGTGTTTTATTGAGATGCTTTTCGGTTTAGATTATGATGCGACGCGTGTGATGCTAATAATAAAATATATTAGTTCATATTGAAATTTAAGGTATAAACTTTATGCTTATAAAAAAGAACATAAAATATAATATAAAGACATTATATGAATGATTTATATTTACATTATACGATGATTTATATTTTATTTAAAAAAAATGATTTTTTCATATAAATGGATTAATGCACTTTTTATTCTGTATAAACAACAATCATTTAAGCAATTTAAACAGATCTAGGAATCACCTTTATTTAACCATTCAAACAGATATAGAAAGGTAGAATATTTGGGGTTGTTTTCTTTGGGTTAAAACTTAATAATTTTTTGTCGACTTTTATGGAATAAAATTACAATATTCAAATTTAACCGACTCTTGGCACGTTATTTACTAAAAGGTTTACTTGTTCAGATTGCACGGTTACTGAAGAGAATGAAAATCCCGTTTTTACGCTTTTCATTCTGTAATCTCACGAAGGCATCTAGCTTTGTCGGGAAAATATTTCCATTTTCGCAGAGATAGTTTTTATAACTATTATCCCTGAAAATTCAACGCGAACTGCGCACTACCTAAAAAACACGAACGCGTTATATAAAATTTTCCACAATAGAACACTTTCACGTTTCTCAGAAATTATTCCTAGTTCTTCTGAAATCACGTAACTGACCCATTCCGCACAAAAAAGCTTTCAAACCTTTCAAATTCTAAATGAAATTGTTACGCATTTAAAAAAAATCATATTTCATTCAACAAACATTTTTATTCAATTCAATAATATCACTTTGATTCAATTTATTTCTCTCAATGGAAAAAATGAATAAAGCGAGAAAATAAAATCTGTTTAACATATTTACCCATGCGCAGATTCGATACATAAAAAAAACCGTACGAAGCAATTTATTACTGTATCGAAAAACCCTATTTTCCGATACTCCAACTCGAATCGCACACAAACACATACGCCTATTATATTTTTTCAGACTTTCGCCCATCGATTTTTCCATCGGATTTTTTCGCAGATCTGAAAATATACGGTTTCATTACGGCCGGCCTGGAGGCCTTGGTGATTTATTTATATATTTTTTTCATTTCGAACCCACGACACTTTGTCGTCCTTTCGCTGCAAATATTTGCCTCGCTGAAAGGCTAGGTGGTATGGAAAACTTTCGTCATTAATGTGAGTAAGGTGACTAAGGACTTTCATAAAATTTTGTCGCATCAATGTCATCGCGTCACCTAAGTACCTTTTCGCGTTTCGTAATTAATGTTATTAGATCGATACGCATAATTTTCATTCAATGAGATGTTAATTTTCCTATATACCAACAATTAACGTATACAATAAAAATCAATCCGCAATTTTTCCGAACGAATTTAAAATTAACGAATCGTTTTAGACACCCCAAAGTTAAAATAGAACCAGCTAAATTTTAGTATATGACGAGGGAAAATCGCCACGGCATCCATACGAGCGAAATCGAATTATACGTCGTGCGTGGTAAGCACATCGTTAACGTTAATCCAATTAAACTCAGTTTGGCGAATGCATGATCAATTTTGGCGGGAAGGGCGGTGAGAGGCGAGGGCGGGGATTTTTTCGGTTTTCGAAAATAAATAAAATGTGGCGGATTCAATTAAGCGCTGTTTGCGCAGAGAAGCCGCAAAAATCTGAATAATCCCGTCTATTTATAGAAAATGAGAATTTCTGTTTTATTAATGGCGGTGTTTAAGGAAATTAATTAAAAACGGATAGACCTGACGAATATTGACATATTTTTAGAAATTATTTGAAATAAAACGTGATATTTAAGAATTATTGATAAATAGATTAATAAATTTTATTATAATAACAAAATTTGAACGAATAAATAAAACTGTCTTTTTTTATATTGCAGTCCATGTATATTTGACCCAACCCCATCTAATCCAACCCAATTTCAAAAAAAATTTCAAAAAAACCTAACCTCATCTAACCCAACTAAACCCCCAACAATATGTTTTTATGACCGATCCAAATATACATGAACCAAAATACACTTGGACTGTGACATATACCCTTTGAAGTCACGAGCCACCCCTGATTAATATTATAAATAAATACAATTATAGATTTGTTATGAGTTCATAATAAGCATTTTTGTATTTAATTGATTAATTTTAAAATATTCAATACTAAAAATATATATTGAATATGAAAGAAATGGAGCATTGTTATAGAAATTTGACGGAAAACTAAATTGTTCGTGTTGGGTAAAAAAGGTTTTCCGATTTTTATTCGGTTCTTTTATACGGTCATTTACTTATATTATGTCAAAATAAAAATGTTGAATATATGGCAAAATGTAATATAATAAAATCGGGAAATTTCGCCTTTTTCAAATAAACGCTTGATCAATTTATCACGATCAAAAAAACGTCTGTCACAATCAGATCCTGATTTATTGTATGTGAAATAAAAATCAGGAATTTTATAAACATTTTTATTTTGCATAATTTCAAAAGATTATAAATACACATTCTCATTGTTCAACCGTTTTGTTTGGATCGAGAAATTGGCTGTTCGACATATTGTATTTTTTTTTATCGAACGGGATTTTTCCGATGTTCCTTAGAAACAGAACACGAAAAGCTCACAAAATCCGTGTCTGAAGACGAAGCTTCTTTCAGAACAACAAAAGGCAAAAAGCCTAAGACGGCTGAAACGAATAGATCAATCATTTTCTTCCGGAACCCACGTAACATTTACTTATCCACTATATAGATTATAATACGATTTGATAAATTTATTTTATTCGAAAAACGACAAAAATTTATATATTTATAATATAAAATTTTCGACTCGACTCTTCAAAGAATTTCAGAAAAAAAAAACTAAATATATCTCAGCAACATCAAGTCTAAACAAAAGCCTTTCTCATTCAGCATAAACGAATATTTTCTATTATCAATCTCAAATTTTTCCCTTTATAATACGCACTCGGACGAAAAGCGGCCTTTTTTAAAAATTGCGAATATTGAAATAAATGTCACGATTCATGACAGTTATAATGGAAGCGAAAAAAAAAATGAAATTCAAAAGCAAATCCCGAAGAAGGAGAACGCTCGTCGAGTGGCGTCTTTTTTTTATCTCGACCGTGTAAGATCCGCTTTCGAGGATTCCATTCTTTCCGTTTTTTTTCACATTATTGTTATCACGCCCCTTCCGTTATATATTCAGCGACTTACCACTGCGATATTCCCTCTTTATCCTATTAAAAAGGATCCTTCGGAAAGCGAGCGTACGCTTTCCCGGAGGAAAAACTCGAGGAAAATTTATTAGAAGCGCTCCGGAAAACACCAGTTCGGGTATCGCTTTTCCGCTTCAAAAAAAAAATAAACTGAAACTATGAGCGAGCTTTACAGTCTTTGTACGTGTGAGCTTTTTCATTTTCTTTTGGCGCTTTGAAAAATGTCTCCCGGAAAGAAAGAGATTGTCTTTCGGTCGGAACTGAATCATTGTTTCAGATGAAAATAATCTTTCGACCTCGAAAAGTGTCTGCGCGATAAGCCAACTTTTCTTTTGTCCGGCACGTTTTCTATGGCAAATATAATTTTCTCATAGTGTGCTTGTTATATTTTTTTGCGTATCGATTTCGGATTTTAATCTTTGGCGTTATGTCGATCGTTAAATTTAACGGTGGTTCTTCCGGATACGTTTTGCAAATTTATGACGTACTAAAACAAATTTTCGATAGTTGAGGGAACGTAATCGGTTGTGTGATATTAAATTATAAACAGTTATTACCGCTGTATATTTAGCGTGAAAGTCGTTTTTGCTTTCTATATTTCAATGATAATTTTATATTATACTGTAAATATATACTGATGTAATATTGTAGTGATAAATTTCAATCTCGGCGATGACATTATCCCGATAAAGTATCTGATATTTCAGAAGACATTCAAATGACGGCTCATTTCTCAGAACTAAAACAATCAAACCAATTCAAAACGAAAAGTATAAGTTCCTCGTCCAAAAATTCAAGAGTTATTCATAAATTATAAATACGAATTTTATGAAAAATATCTATAAAAATGGATGTTGTATATTTGTTAGACGTCGTTTCACTCTAAGATTCTTCGAACGTTCACTACTAAAATTGGCTATAAAATTAAAATTATATATGTTCTTTTTTATGGAAAATTCGTTTTCGTTTTTCACTTTGTTGCAACTCCCCACCAGGTGGTACTAAAGCATACCAACTTCTATATCGGCTAACCGATCCCTATGAAAAGTTATTATATATTAAAGACTGGCAGGACAATATCTGCCGGGTTCAGCTAGTATGGTATAAATTTTCTGAAAATTTCACATAATATAGATATTTTCACAGAAAAATTATTCATCTTTTAAAATAGTTCGTACGTAAATAAATAAACCTAAAATTACATGAAAATTTTCAGCGAATTTTCTATAAATACCAACTGAACACATTTGCGAAACCAGCTGCATATTTTTCCTCGTTTCATTCGGGCTTGCAAATGGAAAAATAAGACTTACATTATGTAATCGTATAGCGTCATATTTTCACCGAAATAACAATATCGGCACAGAGAGAAACAATGTTTTATTCATTTCAGAGAAAATTTATTACACAATTACCATCGGAGACGGTCTACTTGTGACCTTGTTAATGTGCCCTTCAATTACGGCACAAAAATAAATTGCAAAAGAACAACACATATTCAATTTTAAAATCAATATATGGATACAATTACGTATCATTAGTCTGAAACTATTTGATTAGGTATTTTTTTAGTATTAAGGGTGAATTTAAGTGTAAGTATCCCTATATATGTATAATCACAGATTTGTGTGTTTGTTCGTTCAAATGATGTTCAAATGAAAAATATAGTATTCAAATGTGGTTCTTATGCGTATACAGTTAACGTCTATAATATGATGCTTAAAATTTGCGAGTTCTAATGTATTCCAATTTAACCTGTATGCCCATTAAAATAACGGCTATAATCGCTGCACTACTTACATGATTCTCGAACTCGAAAAAAGCGAGCTACAAATTTAGTCTTTATTGTCATTATAATAATGGCTTTAATCGCCAAAAAATCTTATATTCTAGTGATAATAAACAAAATATTGCTGGACTTCAACGGCATTTCGCAACGGCACGGTTACAAAATATTTTTGACATAGATATGTTTAATTTTTATTTTATTATGTAATAATATGGTTATAAATTCACAGCCAATGTTATTAACATCGAGTTTATATAATATACTACTAGTTATATTATAATATGAACATACAAAAACATCTGTTTTTGTACTCTCACACACATTCACCATAGAACCCCTTAATATTATTTTTTCCTTATTATTACGTAATAAAAAAAAACTTTCTATATTCTTTATATATTATATAAAACTATTTTTAAAATTTCAACACAACACATTTTAACCACCCACTTAACAACCCGTGAAAACTGCAAATGTCAGCACTAAAACCCACAAAAAATATATATATGTGATATAAAACCCGCCGCTTTTCCGCCCACACATGCTCTCGTGTGTATCCCCTCGAGCCTCGCACAAAAGAAAAACGTCAAACCATTCCAAAAAACGGTAACACCGTTCGATTATCCATCAGCTTTGTTTGCCTCGGCGGTATCGAACGGGAGGCTGGTGCTCCCTAATGAACCCACTTGCCTCATCTGCCTTTTGTTCCCTGCGGGGGCGTGGGCGGCTCCTCCCCTCGAACTTTCAACGGGGAATTGTTTATGGCGAATATTTGTACGTACACAACGCCCGATAAATCTCGAAAAGTGATAGAGGGGCCTCGTTAATGTCGGCTGGAAGTTGGGAGCCCGCGCTGTCGTCGGGACTCCTCCGGAAAATGGGGGTGAAGGTACTTTTCCGGTGAGAAAAATGGTTGTATGTTAGTTTTTGAATCAAGTATTGAATTGGGTTTTTTTATTTTTCGGAAGGGGGATATTGAAAAAGTTTGTGTTCGCGATGTGGAAATCTAATCAAAAGTTTTGAGTTTTGTGCGAAAACTTATTCTTTGTTTTATGTATAATGGACGAATTTGTTTGTGTCTTTCCGAACGCGTAACTCTTTTATTAAAATTTATATAATATATTATTTTTTGACAGAAAACAATGGATGAATGCAAGAAACGTAGCGCAAGCGACAACGAAACGTTTTTAAATTATAAAAAATAATTCGACAATAATTTTTCAACGAAAAACGATATAAAATAAGTACACTATGGCGAACACGGCACATTTGGTAAGGAGACAAAGCTCCAGGGATCTCAATCGTCAAAAATCTATTGATAGGTTAGAAATGAAAGAATTAAAAGGAAGACTAGTCAGTATGGAAAGTGGAGTATCAAAGGTATGATTTTAAATATGAAAATGTTTGTAAAATATAGATTGTCAAAGTTAATTTCATTGTTTTTTTAAGGTATCGACGAAATATGGAGCAACGAACGCAGCGTTCGAAGACACGAGTCCCAACAGATTGGAAACGCCGAAACCAACAAGCAAAATGGGATCTGGAGAAGGTAAAGCAGTATTTAAACCAGAAGGGGCAGAAGAAGAAAGAGAATCTTGGGACAGCAAGTTAACATTTCTATTGGCCACTGTGGGGTATGCAGTTGGTTTGGGCAACGTATGGAGGTTTCCGTATTTAGCCCAAAAAAACGGTGGAGGAGCTTTTTTGATACCGTACTTTGTAATGTTAGCCATTGAGGGGATTCCTATATTTTATTTGGAGCTTGCTATCGGACAACGTCTGAGGAAAGGAGCCATCGGCGTTTGGCACCAAGTCTCTCCTTACCTTGGCGGTATAGGCATCAGCAGTGCCGTAGTATCTTTCAACGTAGCCCTTTACTACAACACCATCATAGCATGGTGCTTATTTTACTTCGCACAAAGCTTTCAATCCGAACTTCCTTGGGCCGACTGTCCCAATAAATACTTTCAGAATGGGTCCTATACTCCGGAACCTGAATGTGTGGTGTGTATAAAGTTTTCAAATCAAATTGATTTTATGTATTTATATCGATTATGTTTTTTTTTCTTCTAGACAAGCAGTCCAACCCAATACTTCTGGTATCGAACCACTCTAATTGTGTCTGAAGATATCAACTCACCGCAAGCTTTCAATTGGAAAATTGCAATCGCATTAGTGATTGCATGGATTCTCGTTTACATGTGCATGATAAAGGGGATCGCGTCCTCTGGGAAAGTCGTATACGTTACAGCAACTTTCCCATATATAGTTTTAGTGATTTTTTTCTTTAGGGGAATAACATTGAAAGGAATGTCTGATGGCTTACTGCATCTTTTTACACCCACTTGGCATACAATATTAGATCCTGTAGTGTGGTTAGAAGCTGGAACGCAAATATTTTTTTCGCTGGGACTTGCATTTGGTGGATTGATAGCGTTTTCTTCATACAATCCAGTCAATAACAATTGCTATCGAGATGCTATTATGGTATCCTTAACAAATTGTCTCACTTCAATGTTTGCTGGAATTGTGGTATTCTCAATTATTGGTTTCAAAGCAACTATGGTTTATGAAAAATGTTTGGAACAACGCAACATCACAGTTTTGTCAGTTCTCGGAAGTAATTTTGATATGACAAAACTTCCAGCTGAAGGTTCCATGGTGAATATTACAACTAGCACTGGACTAATTGAATCAGTCATGATGCCCCATTTACCAGAGTGTGATTTACAAAAAGAATTAGACAATGTAAGTAAAAATATTTCAATGCAACTCTTCAGTATTAATTATTAAAAAAAATTTAAATTTATATTCTATTTTTAGTCTGCTTCTGGTACTGGTCTCGCTTTTATTATATTTACTGAGGCCATAAATCAATTTCCTGGAGCTCAGTTTTGGTCAGTTCTATTCTTTTTGATGCTTTTTACTTTAGGCATCGATTCACAGTTCGGAACACTAGAAGGAGTAGTTACATCGATTGTGGACATGAAACTATTTCCAAATTTACGAAAAGAGTATCTGACTGGTGGTCTTTGTTTGACTTGTTGTGTGCTTTCTATGGCTTTTGCACATGGAGCGGGCAGTTATATTTTTTTACTCTTCGACATGTATAGTGGAAATTTTCCTTTGCTAATCATTGCCTTTTTTGAATGTGTGGGGGTATCTTATGTCTATGGCCTTAAAAGGTAATTTTGCTTCTAAAACTTTTTGATATATCCTAAAAACATTTTATTAATGAGATACTATAATTAGGTTTGCTGATGACATTGAATTGATGACAGGCCAAAGACCTGGTCTCTATTGGCTGATTTGCTGGAAGTATCTATCTCCTCTGGCGATGATTAGTATACTTGTTGCATCATTTGTTGAAATAGCAACCGAGGGAAGTAGTTACCCTGCATGGGTCGGTACTCGAGGAGAAACTGAACGTCGACCTTGGCCTATTTGGGCAGTAGTTTTGATAACAGTTTTAGTATTAGCATCGGTGTTGTGGATTCCTGTAGTAGCTCTATGCAGGTACGTATTATATAAAAAAAATATCATTTTATTATTTTCTTTAAAAGATATAAACATTGTCCAATAATTTTTTCAAATAGATTTTTGGGTGTTCCTATAATTGAAGATAATGAAAAGGCATGGTTCCCCGCTGATGAACTGAAAGAATTCCACGGTATTGTTGACCATGAAGTGACCCAAGCTGAAACCCTACTATTTTGCATTCGTCCTGACGGAAGAGAAGGTTTATGCTGTGTCACTGGAGGGGAAGAAGATAACTGAAATTGGAAGTCGGTAATTATTTATTGATGAAAATTTTTCAAATTATACTTACTTTTTGATTATTTATTGTCTATGTCTAATGTTTCTCATGAAAATTTTCTATCAATTGCATTAGATGAGAATCAATAATGAATTTACAATATATATTGGAAAATGCTCTCCGCTTTATGTGTTATATTCATATTTATGTAAAAAGAATAACTGTGTAATACTTAAAATTTCTTCTTACAAACCTGTTATTTTGACAATATTAATATAAAATGATATATTGGTAAATAAAATATTGTAAATATTATGTAATATTATGCAATGGTAGTAGTCTTGAAAAAAGAAAGTTGAAAATTTTTAAGAAATAACAAATTATTTTACAGTAGTTTGTGCAAAACTTTATTTATTTATACACATTGCAATAAATTTATTTTCAAATATCAATTTATACAATAGTAAAGTTAGCTTTTCATTAGTTTAACTATGAAAAATATTACATGAATTAAATATTCAGTTTATTTTGTCGCCATGATCACGATTTGTATCATGTAGGTATGTGCCTCAAAAAATATTTAAAAATAAGCTGAAATACGATTCGACAATATAAAAAGCATATGTCAAACCATGGACAATACTTATGACAATACATTATTTAAATTGAAAAATTGAATTCCCGCTCATATTTGTATATTATATACATATTCAGATGAAGTATGTCTTGATTTTTGTAATAATAAATATAAATTATAATAAGAGTATGATTAGATATGACAATAACGTTTTAACTGTTAATGATTCAAAATTGAATTTATTAATCTGTTTCAATCGTTTATTACGTTCTTATAAATTATATAAATGTTTTAATGATATACAAAAGTACGTTGTTGATATCAATATATTATATTATAACCCTTCAAATGAAAACATAAAAAGTACACCCTTGATTTTTTTAGTTCATCTGTAGAAAGTTTGGTTATCATTTCTGAAAGTACTAATTCAGTCTATATTAAGGCCATTGTAGAACCAAGTATTCTCGATATTATATCATTAGAAATCGGAACATCTCTCCTAATTGTTTGTACCAACTTTATTACAGCAATGAGTAGCTCTAAAAAGACATGAATACTAAAAACCCATCTGTTCCAAATCATTTCTGGGCAATAATCACATTAATTTACTAACTTGATTACTAATTGCTTAACTGCAACGATCAATGGAAATCATCATATTTGACTAAACCTTTTTAGATTGTTTACTAAATCAAGGGTCTACTACTATTTGCAAAATAGAAAAATATCCATTTTAAAAAAGGCTGCCTTCAAAAGTTTTGCCTTACATTATTTAGTTTAAAATGTTCACTCTCTTTTTGTACTTATACTCAAAACAATATTCTATACATAAATAATCTAAATTTTCAATATTTATCTTGAAATTGTCTAATTTATCAAAAACACAAGGTAATGTTCACTCTCATTTAATAGTTAATAATCGTTCGCATCTCATATCAACTTCAAATGTCAATATTTATCAAATTTTTACATTGTATTTGGATCGGGTGAACAAGGTTTCATCAAAATATATTTATATACAAATTGGAATTTTTAAAATATTAAAAAATAAATAAAGTCCATATTGATTTCATATATTTTCTGAAATACTTTAATTGGTAGTCGTTAATATTAAAATTAAAATCAAATTCTTCTCACAAAATATTTCACCCTAAGATTTATATATTGATTTTGAATATTTTCATATATAACTGACAATAAATCGAAATCTAAATATAGCATGAATCAAGCAATTAACTATAAAGAATATTTTGAGATAACGGTTTGAAAATGTTGAGAAAAAAATATATATATCAATTGAAACATTTTTAAATTTCTCATTTCTAAGGTAAATATTGCGTCCTTAAATCATTAACATAGTATTGAAATTGAAAATGCAAACATTAGTCCATCATATTATATCCATAGTTAAATAGAAACACAAAAAATTGTTTTCAAATTTTCGAAAAAATGATAGCAAGCATTTAACGGTGAAATATTTCAATGCATTCGATTTTTCTATAATTTCAAGTCAATTAAGAGAATAAAAACATCCTTATCTAATATCATTAATATATATTATTTCAAGATACAAAAGTTCTTTTTTTTCACTTACAGGCAAATATAAATGTTTGGAAAAGGTTAATGTTATAATTTATTGATTATACATCATAGTAATAAGTTTCAAAAAAAAAAAATGTAAAAGTAGAATTTGTTTGCAAAATGAAATAAAAATCTAAAAAATATTCAGTCATAAGAAATTTTTAAAATAAATAGAAGCATAATCAATGTATTAAACCTATCATTTCAAACATATAACTTATCTATTAGAATAAATTAATTTGTTATCAAATCAAACATATCATTTATATTATGTTATGTGTACTCAATATCAAATTGTCATTAGTTATTATTCGAGTCAATAACAAAATTTTATGAATATGTACCATATCGAAATAACCATTATCAAATTCCTATTCGATCGATGAAAAATTCTAACATGAAACTTATTTGTCCATTGAATTACTTACATATGCCAAAATAATAAAAAATTCTATGTTATAAATATAAAGTTAAAACTGTAACATTAAGATGTATTATGAAATGGAGTCATTTCAACTTGTTGTCTGTTTAATGTGAAAATAAAAAGTGTTAATCAATCCTGTACTTTTCAATTTGCACGGTTTCCTGTTGAGTTATCCAATCTAACAAATTAAATTAGATTCACTTACCAATTCTTCTCACTACATTACAAAAATTATGAAATATTTAAATAGTGAAAAACATTGTCCGTGAAAGGTTGGATTTTTTCATAAATAAAACAAATGCTTACATTAAAAGATTTATTGTTGGTTTGTGAAAACAATTAGATTTCTGTCAACACACATAATAATCGTTTACCAGAATGTGATTCTTGCAAGATATTTGAATATTTTACTCGGAATTATAGTTTTCAAATTGAAACACATATGATCAGCACAGCTATTTCACATGTCAATCTTAATGAAATAAGATGGAATAGTTTACACCCTGAAACAAAAAAAAAATAAAATCAATAAATTTGGCAATTTATAAAACAAAAATTTACAGATTAAGTCAATTAATTAGTTTATTTTAATATTCAGATTATTTGGTAACACGAACAATATCTAACAGATAGATTTGGTGCCTATTTTGAATTAACATAGACATATCAAATTTAATATTATCAAGGTAGCAAAATTCAAACCGAATTAAATTATATGAATGACAAACGTAAATTTAAACATTTTGCGAACATTCTTGGGGGTCACTTTGCTATCACTCTGCACCATGTCAATATGGCAATACCTATAAAATATTTTCGATCTGAATACCCGATTGAATAAAATACATTCAATAAGATACGTTCTGCTTAACCCATCTATGCATTCAGACCTTAACCGACTGAGACATGCGGCACTTATCTAACCTTCAGTTTTTCTCAAAGGAAAGTAGAAAGGAAACACGTCTAGATGTTATTAATATAAATTAATACTTAATATAATAATTAGTAATAATAATTAATATAAGTTCTTCGCTTTTTTTAGTTACAATTAAATATAGAGTTCTCAGTAAATGTGGTGCCTGTAGTTTCGCCTAGGGTAGCTGGTACCCAATTAAGCCAGCTCAGAAAGCTGGCATAGAGTAGGGTGCATGTAAAAAGCAGAATGTTTTTTTCCCTTTCGAATAAATAAACATCAAATATGCTATATGGAAATGTAGATTTAAACATTTCGTTGACATTCTCGTATATTAGGATTGAAATGTTCCGTTTCCCATTTTCAGACCTTTATCTAGTCCATTATCGACGATGACGTAGCGGAACCACAACAATAATCGGCACTTTATTCTGAGCGGGGACAATGTTTCGGCACTTTTTTTGAATTAGAGAAAAAAAATTTACACCTGACGTATGATTTTTATATTTAGTATGCGTGCACTAAAAATTATAATACAAAAATAATCGACGAATACGACACAACTGAGGATTGAAAAGAATCATCATGAATACGACGATACTTACTGGATTAGCAAATATATTAAAATTGATTATTCGATTTGATGTTTGAAAAAAACTTTTACTACTACTTTTTTAGCACCACACCACTGCTTATCAACCCGACATCCTGACATTTGAGAAAAAGCATCAACTACTACACGAAAACATTTGAAAACGTCAAACGTCCAACGGTCGCCACTCGAAACCGTCAAACTCCGACCATGACAAAAAGCCGATAAGGTTATGAGCATCGTCTGACACGTGCGTCCGGCCGACACATATATATATATATACACTTCACCAACGATCGACGACAGACAATCAAAGATACCGACCTCGAAGTTACCGAAGCCTTCTAGCTTCGCGTTCGGACTCGAGCAGCGTGAGGATGTCGCCCTCGCGCACGGGGCCCTTCACGTTGCGGATGATCTGGCGGTTCTGCTCGCCGATGAACTCCACCTTGACCTGCGTGCACTGGCCCTGGGAGCCCGTGCGCCCGAGGACGATGATGACGCGCGCCAAAACGTACTGCTTGTCCATTTTGAGGGATCGAAGGGTCTGCGGACACCACCGACACGTGCCACGGACACCGCCAAAGAGAAAGGTCTTAACAGTCGCGATTACGCACCGGTGCGTTTTTATGAGTGTTCGCCACCCGCGAATTTGTACGGGGATCGAATCGAAAAGGCCGTTTCGCCGAATATAAGACGCGGTCTTATATTAATTTTACACTCGAAAACTGCACTAGGTCTTATATTAAAATCGTCTTTCGAGTCACTTTTTTTATATAATTAAAAAAGTATCCAATGAAAAATATAATGTCAAAGTATGTAGGGGAAGAGCGGGTAACGGGAGTCAGCGGGCAACGGTGGTCACCCACATATCTACAAAAGTAGACAACCTAGAGTAATGCAAATGCCTTCTCTGCCACGCTCCGTACTCCTTGCTACTGCAACAAACCACCCTGGCCAGTAACACGTTTTGTTTTTTTACTCCGCTGATGTAAATTTTCGTCGAGATAAAATAAGCGATAAGTGTCGAATTTCACAACGTATCTAAATAAGACTTTTATGTGAATTTTGTCTGACACTAAGAATAGTGATGTGCAACTTGAATTGCGATAATAAT
>JAOXNN020000074.1:1141035-1158964 GCA_028571205.2 Hydropsyche betteni | reverse complement strand
AGTGGGCATTTCAATTACCCACCGGTAGTAGTTTGCCGACCACTGCTTTATACTATTTTATTGAAATTTCGATGGTTATATGTTTTCGTAAAACTTTTGCGTTTTAGGTGAGAAAAATTTCAAATGTCCCATGTGTCATAAAAAGTTTACTCGAAAAAATAGTTTGAATTATCACTTAGTAACTCATACAGGTAAATCAAATTTACTTTATACTATTTTATTGAAATTTCAATAGTTGTATGTTTTCGTAAAACTTTTGCGTTTTAGGTGTGAAAAATTTCGAATGTCACGTATGCAATAAAAAGTTTTTCACAAAAATCTCTTTGAATAAGCACTTTGTAATACATAGAGGTATATAAAATTGACTTTATATTATTTTTTTGACAATTCGAAGGTTGTATATTTTCGTAAAACTTTTGCGTTTTAGGCGAGAAAAATTTCGAATGTCCCGAATGCAAAAAAAAGTTTTTCACAAATAGCTCTTTGAATAGGCACATTTTAATACATACAGGTAAATAAAATTTACTTTATATTATTCTTTTGACATTTCGAAGGTTGTATGTTTTCAAAAAACTTTTGCGTTTTAGGTGAGAAAAATTTCGAATGTCCCGTATGCAATAAAAAATTTTCCACAAAGAACTATTTGAATAAGCACTTTGTAATACATACAGGTAAATTAAATTTACTTTATACTATTCTTTTGATATTTCGAAGGTTGTATGTGTTCGTAAAACTTTTGCGTTTTAGGTGAGAAAAATTTCAAATGTACCGTATGCAATAAAAAGTTTTTCACAAAAAACTCTTTGAATAAGCACTTTGTAATACATACAGGTAAATCAAATTTACTTTATATTATTCTTTTGATATTTCGAAGATTGTATGTTTTCGTAAAACTTTTTCTTTGGAGGCAACTCAAAACGTCGTAGTGAGCAGTTCATTACCCGCGGGTAGTAGTTTGCCGACCACTGCTTTATACTATTTTATTGAAATTTCGATGGTTGTATGTTTTCGCAAAACTCTTTTTTTTAGGTGAGAGAAATTTCGAATGTGACGTATGCGGTAAATCGTATCCAAAAAAACGTGCACTAATTATGCATGTTAAAATCCACACCAACGCCTGACCGTACAAATGTGATATATACATTTTTATGTATGTGTTTGTAATTTCAATAAATTTAAATTATCAAAAATATCTAATTGTTCAATTCAGTTTTTAAAGAGTCAAATTCGTTTTTTAAAATTTAATTTGAAATAAAAAAGCGTCAATAATAAATGGAAAAGTGTCAATTTGAAATGAAAAAGGGTAGTGGTGGAGTGCTAAATTATAAGGTACTGGTATGCTCAAATTTGTCCAATTTTTTGTACAATATTTATAATACATGTATTTTTACGCAATTAATTTCGACTCTTCTTAAATGATAATATAATGAAAAATATCGTGAATTTTGGAAAATATTCTATGTCATTACTTACATAAATGAATAAACAACTACTTACTACACCGATTTATTTATTTATTTTTATATTTCAATATTATTTTTCCCTTTTTTTTAAAACTGGCTCTTTCATGCCACTTCTCCCCTACTATATTTTAGGTATGTGTACTATATACTGTTGAAGAAATATATAGTACAAAAAAATACTATATTTTCAACACTGAAACCTAAAAAACAAATCTTTCATTTTACACAAATGAAATGAATCTTTAATTGAATATCGAAATGGACGACTTCTACTCTGAAATAACAATATTAAATGAAATCTTTGCAAAAGTAAAAGATTGTAGTGAGCAATGGCGTAGCGACGGTGGGGCAGGTGGAGCATTTTAATATCAATATCAAAAAGTATCAATATTCATTGATTTGTTGGATTATATATTGAACACATTTATTCTGACCAAAATATTCTAACCAAAAAATGATTTAAATTCTGACCGATTTCAAAGAAATTCTGATATATGGGATAAAAATTCTGACCGAAATCTATATATGCTTAAATTGTTTGCTTGTTGCCGCTTCACTCCAACACCGTTCGACCGATCGTCATGAAAATTGGCATTTACATATACGTATTTTTTGTGGAGAAGATTTTCAGCACCGTTAAAATAGGGCGACCATATTTCTCAGCACCCAAAACGTGGCGGTCCACAAAAATTAAATCAAAAAAATAATTCGATTTAAAATTCAAGCACCGAGCGACGCCGCGTACACCGCCAGTCGCATTTAAATTCTGACCATTCAAACGGCAGCCTTAAAATTCCGACCGTCCGACTCTCCGCCGAACCGAAACCCGAAAAAACCGAGCCGACCTCTAGGCCAAAACCTCGCCGCCGAACTGTCACCCGTACTCCTGCGGAGCCCCGCGCCCCCTGACATGCGCTGAGCCCCCGGCCACCATGTACTGCCTGCAATGGCTCATCCCGGTGCTGCTGATCCCGAAGCCGGTCAACGCCGCGCTGATGCCCACCCACGCCATGTTCGTCGCCCTCTACCTCCTCGGCTTCTTCCTCGAGCGCAAACCCTGCGCCATATGCAGCGTCCTGTTCCTGGCCGCCGTCCTGCTGATATGCCACAGCGGGCTGGGCTGCTGCCTCTTCTGGGCCGACCACTGCGACGTGGACCGGTGCCACGCCCCCGCGCCCCAGCCCCCGCAGCAGGGCCCGGTCCCGGCGGGGGGCCCTTCGCAGCCCGACTGACGCACCGCAGCCCGGGCCCGCGATTCCCCTTAGCTCCGTTCACGTGCCGGCTCGCTCTCAGTTCATCGCCACAGTAATTGTTAGTCGGAGACGCTGCCGAAGGGGCGACGAGGGATCAGGGCGGAGGACAGCGTCGGATGGGACGGTTCGATCGCAACGGGGGACGTCCGAGGTTCTTTATAATATCTGCAATAGACCGGCCCGTTTTTTCATCAACGATTCTTATATAAATGCTATGTTTTTGGACGTGGATATTTTTAGTTTTATTCAAAAATCTGTATTGTATTGTTATATGTATCTGAAATTGTCGGAAATGTCCACGACGGGCGAGCCCTCACTGCATCACAATGAAGATTCTAACTTAAATACTATTTTTTTCGACGTAGATGTTTTTAGTTTTATTCAATAATCTGTATCGTATTGTCATATGTATCTGAAATTGTCGGAAATATTCATAATGAGCGAGCCCATACTGCATCGCAGTGAAGATTCTAAATCAAATACTATTTTTTTCGAAATTTTCTTCATAACTCATTACTTTATCGCAACACGTTTCTAAAATATCCACAATAAATGCGTCCGCATGATAATGAAGATTCTAATACAAATCAACACCGTCTATGATTTTATAGGAAATCATAAAATCCTTAATATATTTTCATTTTTTTCAAAACTCAATATTGTATCATAACACGTAACTAAAATATATGCAATAGACGAGCTCGTTTCATATCACATTGAAAATTTTAATAAAAAAAATTTTTAGCATAAAAAATCATAGCATCTTTATCATGTTTTGATATATTTTTATTTTATTCATAACTCAATATTTTAACACGTATCTAAAACGTTCACAACAAACGAGCCCGTTTCACATCACAATGAAAATTCTAATCGATGTTAATCAACGTAGCGAATCATAACGTCTTTTAATATATTTTTACTTTTCTTAAAAACTTAATATAACACGTATCCAAAGTTATCACGCATGCACTTAGCTTTTTACAACGGTTAGAAAACACTTTTATACGTGAACGTTATCGATCTATCGGCCGAAAGTTTACAGTTCGGCCGACAATCGAAACCTATCGATAAGTTGTGTTAAATTATTTGTATATATGATCGTTATATTTTTTGATTATCCTCGTTGCGCCGAAACGGTCAGAACGGCTTCCATTTTTCAATCGTTCGGGTCTCGTTTCGTAAAATTTTACGTGACGTCGACCGATATCCTAAAAGTTTGCGCATCGAACCTTTCTTTCGCTTCAAAAATTAATGTAATATGTAAATATTTTTACAGATAGATAGTGATTGTTATGTATATTTTGATAAAATCCAACATGTTTTAGAATGAAATCGTTTCGATTTTGTTTATTGAGATATATTACCTTATTTATTTGACAATATGTAGACAAAATACTGATAGAAATATATGCCGGTATTTCTTTCGACTAGAAAGTCAAAAGAAAGTTGTTTTAAGTGCACGGGCATATTCAAAATTTGTTTTTTCCTCGCTTTGAAAAGTGATACTTGTGTGATTTTATATCGGTTAAGTTGTTTTGTTTATTTTCGGTATGTGGGAATTGTAAATGAATTTCGAGGTGAAAAAAATAACTTACCCAACTCCCTACTCAATACAAAAAAATGAATTTGTTGAAACTTATCGTTAAGAACTCTTAACTTGTATAATTTTTTAAATTTTTAGGTAGACCGATCAAATATTTATATAAAATAGTTGCAAAATTTAATTTAATCGACACCACAGCAGGTGCTATATCCGACTAGATGTGAATATGCAATTCTTCCAATAGCATTATCGACTTTGTGCACAAAATACTAAATTTGAACTGTTCTATTGTTAAGACTGCCCATTGACGGTTTCCATTTTCAATGAATAACTTGTATATTCCAAATCTCTATTCATAGATAAAAAAATATATATAAAAGTATCGACTTTTACACGCTGTGTAACAGTCGGTGAGCAAATATATATTTTTTTCAAGCTTTCGAGTACATATTGTGTAGTGTTTTCAAATGATGTGTAGAGTTGTTTTATCGGCCGTAACGTAATAGTTTCAAAGCCATCTGTCGACTAGTAATCTTAGTATGCCAAAGTCATAAACTCACCTCAGTCTGTGATGTTCTTTATAGATGTTAACGTATAACGTATAAAATAATGAAAATATTTGTAATAACGGTTGTAAATATTTTTTAATAAAGTTATAAAAATCATCATTTCAATGTTCATTTTTATTGTGTTCAAACTCACAATCACAAATATCACGCTATGTTTACAAAGAAAACATTTCCAAAGTGTTTCAAATACAAGTTATCAAAACATGTATTTCTTTACTGAAAACTACTTAATTAATACAATTTTTTTTTTTTTTTTAAGTTGTAAACATCATTTCGATGTTCATTTTTTATTATGCTTAAACTCACAATCATCATTCACAAATATCACATTGGATTTATAAAGAAAACATTTTTAAAGTGTTCCAAATGCAATAAGTATTATACATATGGAGTGCTTTTCTTTACTAAAAACTAATTGATCAAAACTATTTTAATAATACTTTTCGTGACTATGCTCCGTTGACTTGTGAATAGTGGGCTTTAACCAAATCTTGACATTTAACGATATCAGTTAAATCAGCGACTTTGGCTTGGTAACGAGAACCTTTGCAAACTCCTTTTCCTTTGAGTATATCACATATTCTGAAAATAACAATGTTTAATGAAATATATTACTTGTATAAATTTTTTTTTAGGAAAAAAATATACTCACTGCGGCCCTAATTTTGCAACAGCATTTTCTTCTCCTAAAAGTAATATATTACCACCTAATTTCCCATCACCGACTGATACGAATATAAAAATATTCAAGCCTTCCAGGTTTCGAGTCACTGCTTTTATGTAATCAAAATCTCCTTCCTTTTTATGGAAAACGGCATATGGTGGAATCGGTATTGTATTTTTTATAGCATCCGTTTCTATTGTAGCTATTTCAGATAATAAATTGGCAACGTTTTTATTGGAAACTTTCAAAGATTTTTGCAACTTTTCAACCAATTCGACATGTTTGCTTGAATCGTTTCTAAAAATTTAATTTAAAAAAATAAAGCTGTTTTTTTTTTTAAATATTTTTATATATCAAATTCAAATTACTTCAATAAACCAGTTAAAGATTGTTCTCTTTCTAAAGATTTTTGATAATTTCTGACAACCCTCGACCCTACTAAAAAGCGGAGGTTTATTTTATTCTTTTTTCCAGGTTCAGCTTTCAATAATTTTATCACTTGTAATTGACTGGAATATAAATAAGTTTTAAATACATTATTTTGTAAATTTGTGATTGGCATATTATAAAATTACCTCAAATTGCTCACGTGTGTTCCGCAACAAAGATTTTCATCAACGCCTGCTATGGTAATTATACGTATAGAGCCAACGTGATCTTCAGGAAGACCCCTCGTATGCGCCTATAATTTTTTATTCATAAATTTCAAGCAAAAATCATATTTGGAAAATTCAATTTACTCACTACGTCTAAATTGGGATCTCCTTTTTCGCAAACTTTCACAGTAACAGGAATCGCATCTCTAATAAGTTTATTACACCTTTCTTCGACTTCAGTTATCGTCTCAACTGATAACTTTGTGCAAGATAATTCTACGTATGATTCTTCTTCTCCCAACCACCACGATGTTGTATCGATCTTGTATTCTCTTTCCAGAATTGCCGATAGCAAATGTTGACCTATAAAAAGAGTATTTTTTGACTATTTATTGATTAAAATTGTAAATATGAATTCAAGTTTACCAGAATGCTGCTGCATATGATCGAATCGTCGATTCCAATCTACTTTCTGGTGTACAGTATCTCCTTCGGAGAACGGTTCCAGAACGAAGTGAACAGCTGTGTCTCCTTTTCTTATGACTTGAAGTACTTTTTTATCATTTAAAAGCCCAAAATCGCATGGCTGTAATAAAATTTATTTTTTAATTTTCAAAGATCTAAAAATATTGATTTGAAAAATTTTACCTGTCCACCTCCTTCAGGAAAAAGTATGGTATTTTCCAGAACGACATTGTAGCCGTCGTATTTAGTTTTTTTCCCATTTTCCACAATTTGTACTGCAGATTTTTCACAGGATTTAACAACAGAGGTGAACTATTGAAAAAAAATCAATTTCAGATATGAACAATTGATCATTTCCTTATCTTTAAACGTCATCGCAACAAATTGATCAATAAATCGACAAAAATAATTCCACTATACAACATAAATTCTATTAAAAAAATATTTAAAAACATACCTCAGTCAAGTAACTGTCTTCTTGACATTTAAAAACCATTTTCCTATATTAATTCTTCGATTTTGATAATTTGAAAATTTTCCTGCGCTCCGATCAAAAGAGGCACATGTCAATTACTCAATTGACAGTTGTCTAAAAACAAAATTCCCAATTAATTAATTCAACATAAAAACAATTTTGATTTGTGGATACATAAATTTTTCACGATTCACTATTTTGTAATTAACGAAATTAAATAATTAAATTTGATTTGATCTAAAAATATAAAATATGGCAAAAAATTAAATGGACAGAATTTCAATCATATTTTGGTCAGAATTTTCATCAAAAACGGTCAGAATAAAATGACAAATTGTCAGAATAAAATAAAAATGGTCAGAATTTAATAACGAAACGGTCAGAATAGGTTCGGTTAGGTTAGGGTTCTTAATAATATTCTGACCATCTTATATAAATTCTCATAACCCCAGTTAAAATTTTGACCATTCAATATTTATTCTGACCGTTTTTGATTAAAATTCTAACCAATATCAAATATATTCTGTTAAATGGGATAAAAATTCTGACCAAAATCGTATTTAAATTCTGACCATTTAAATAGTAGCCATAAAATATTCGTTCAATACACGGTTTCCGAAATGATGTGAAAATATAAAAATATCACATTGTCAACCCTGCTTGTCTTGTGTTCCACGCAACGTCGAATACTCCAATGCCGACAATACATTTAGATTCACAGCATTATAACCTTTATAACAGATTACATTAAGAACTTAAACTGAAAATTATTTTAATTCTTCAATCGACAATCACAATCATGCAAATATACTCTTTATAACAAATGACAATAAGAGCAATAATTTGAAATACAATAAAATAGCATTGCATCACTCGAACGGCAACACGGGTTCCACGTCGTCCGGCAGTGGCGGCGTGGCGGTTGTGAACGTTGCGGACGCCACTGTCGTCCCGTCACTTGGCCGCAGTACTCGAGCAAGGATCGTCGTCGTTTCGAACATTCGAATAGTTCAATCGAAATGAAGCCTCTCTCTGGATTTATGCTATGTCTGCTCGTGCTGCCTGCCGTCTTACTAGCCACCACCGGTAAATTTGTTGTTTCGTCAATTTTTCGAATATATTCTAGTTTTGTGGGGGCTGGTTTCGATTCGCTTCGTTGTATCGTTTCAGTTCGTATTTTAGAAACTTTCAGTTTTTTCGTTTTGATGATGGTATGAATTTTCGTTTAGAATAGTGTTTTATTTTGTAGTATAGTGTACCTGTTTTGTCGAAAGCAATATGTGTTTGGTTTCGTATTGGTTTTGTCAGTGCAATTGTGGTGTTTTAGGTCTCCGTTCTAATTAATCTTGAGATGAAACCAGTACAGTAATCCTCCCTGTAATGTCTGCGGCGGTGTCCCCCCTGTAACGTCATTTTTTTCAAATGCATTCAAATTTTTTAACTTTTTTTCAAATGTATTATAAAAAAACAATTAAGTCGTAAAAATATCCGAAAAAAAAGAAAAGTGAAAGTGTTTCATTTATTGATTTTCTAAATTCCCCCCTATAACGTTGGTCCTGTCTTGATGTTATAGGGGGGATTGCTATACTTTTTTTAAGACTGAAAAATTAAAAATTATTTAAGAAGAAAATAATTCCATATATTTTAGTGTTGTCAATACAGTAATCCCCCCCATAACATCAAGATAAGTTTGACGTTATGGGGGGAATTTAGGAAATCAATAAATTGAATGTTTTTTTCTTTTTTTTGGATATTTTTATGAGTCAATTTTTTTTTTCAAATACATTGTAAAAAAAATTTAAATTTAAATGCATTAAAAAAATTACGTTATAAGGAAGATTACTGTACTTCTTTCTTATTCTAGCTGTAATTTGGTGCTATATTTGTATTCACCGTTTACCTTATTCGATGCTTTTTTTACACACCATAAAACACATTTACAGTGAACCCCCCTATAACGTCAAGATAGAAAACATTATAGGGGGTTAAAGTTTTTCAATTTTAATTTTTTTTGTATGACATTTTTGCGTCTAAACTGCTTGTTTCAAATGCATTTGAAAAAAATTCAAAATTTTTCAATTGAATGCGTTTGAACAACATAAGGGGGTTTGTTGTACTTATAAAACTGTAATCAGTTTAATATTTTCACAAACGGTGCATACTGACAATTCTCTTTTTTTTATATCCTGGTTTCGATTTTGAAAGACAGTCACGTTAATTTCTCTTATTTCAACATATTTCAAGTTAACAACTCGATCGAATTCTTTACATATTCCCAATTTTGATTATCAAAATAAATATAAATAGTAATAATGCTAAAAAATTTGTTTCTAGGTCATAATAAATTGTTCGCCTACGCAGAAGAGGATGAATTAGAAGATGAAGTCGTTGATGTAGAAGGAGAAGATACAGTCGGCGTCGGCGAAGATCTCTCGGGAGAAGACGATGGACTTGTTAAACCTTCACCGGATGCGGACGTGACTATACTCTTTACTAAGCCTGCGATAAACGTCCAAGACACCCAACTAGGTATCGATTGTGTTAAAAAATTAATCTTAAAAAATTCCAACATCATTTTGATTGTATAATTATCTTTGTTCAGAATTGCCCGCCGGAAAAATAGTAGAGTTCTTGGTAGGTTTCTCAAATAATGGCAAAGAAGAGTTCACTTTGGAAACCTTGGAAGCGTCCTTCCGGTATCCCATGGATTTCACTTTCTACATCCAAAATTTCTCTGCTATAGCTTATAACATGGAAGTCAAACCTACTCATCAAGCGACATTATCGTACTCTTTCTTACCATCCGAAGCTTTCGCGGGAAGACCGTTCGGTTTGAGCATCAATCTGAACTACAGAGACGCGAGCGGAAACAGCTTCTCGGTAATAATATCAAACAATAACTTTAACCTTCAATTCGAATCACTCGTTATTAATATCATTTTCATATTTTAGGAAGCAGTCTACAACCAAACAATATCCGTAACGGAAGTCGACGACGGTTTAGACGGAGAAACTTTCTTCCTTTACATCTTCTTAGGAGCTGGTCTTGTTTTAGCGTTAGTCGGAGGTCAACAAGCGTTAGCTTCGCTCGCTCGTAAACGATCTCCACGTCCTTCCACTCGCCAAATCGAAACTGGAACTGCTAATTCCAACGTCGACTACGAGTGGTTACCAAAAGAATTGCTCACCAAAATAAGTAAGTTGATTTTTTATTACATAAACATTCCGTATAAATCTTTGATATTAATATAAAAAATTTTATTACAGAAAAATCTCCTAAAGTCGTCAGACCGTCGTCTCCGAAACAAGGAAAATCTAAAAAGAACGAGTAAATGAAACTAAATGGGGGGGTCATACCGCTCATATACTGAGACTGCAAGTGAGCAATGATCACATCCAAAATACCATTGCCTTACTTCAAAAAATCAAACAGAAACCAATTTTTATCGTTACATATTTATTTTCAATTTGTGATACAATAGTCATAAATTCCCGAATGTGTGTTTCATCGAAGACAATTTATAATAATTAATATATTAATATATATTATAATTTATGAAAGTGAACGAAGACAATTGAAGCGATGTGACGGTGTTATTAAATTATGAATTTTATATTTGAAGTAATCGAGATGATGTTATGGAGAATTTATTTATAAGTAGATAGATTTGTGAAATGCATTTTATTTGTTTGTCATTCATCTATTTTCGTTTCATCCATAGATCATTTTGCATTTTGCAAATATACGTTTTTTTTTATAAAAATGGAAAGTTTTATTTTATTATTTTTGAGGAATGTAAAAATACTAACTGAAATGCATAATTATTTCAATTATGTAATAAAAAAACATGTATTGTAAAATACAGACTCAGAAGTCAAATTGAAGCTATGAATTTTGTATTCATAATTTGCTCAATTATCAAAAGTACACTTGTATGAATTGTATATATTACAAAAAAATAAATAATTATCGTGATCAAACTATTTCGATACAAAGAATCAACACAACAAATAAATATATTAATACTACGAATAATAACCATTTACACATAACTGATATGGACTTCTAAACAAATTTGAACGAATAGCGCTGATTTCATGCATACATCGGCATGAGCTGGTCGATTTGGGCGTTCAGACCGTTGTTGGCCCAGTCTAGGGTGATGTCGTCCAAATGATTATCATAATCAATGAGCGATTTGTAAGCGGAACTTTTCAACAGTCTCGAAACGCAATCCAAAGTGTTCTCGCCTGAAAATCATTGTTTATAATAATTTTCATGTTATGGTAAAATTGATTTCGTCTATTGAATATCTATTTAATAATGTTGAAAGAAACTTACTGACTAAAACATTGTTGGAATCCTTCATCTTCCATTTTCCGTCTTGAAATTGAGCCAATTTAAGTGAATGAGTTTCCAAATTCATTGAAAACTTTCTATTATCCAACTGAAAATCAGAAAATTATATTGAAAATGTAATATTTGTAGGATATTTTATGAAAACTCACCATTATGAATAATGCCGATGGGTAAATTTCTGCAATTTTTTCAGCGATTTTAACTCCTGGTGCTTTTTCTATCGAATTATCTTTGAAGTTTTCGCATGCGGCATAATAGCCGACAATGGCAAGCCCGACAGACTGAGCTAATGCGTCGACCTGAAAAAAGCATCAATTTTAACACAATAAATATGCAAATTCCAAAAATATTCAATACTGACGAAATATGGTCTAAAGAATCATTGATTAGTAACAAAATGATATACAGAAAAAGAGATTTCTAACTTCCGGTTTCAATTTTTGTGTTTTCACCCGCTGATGTCAAGTGAGGTTAAAAACATCACAATTTAATATCAACGTCAACAGTTTAAATGAAATACATGTAGTCCTCGACTTACGACAGTTCGCACTTACGACCGAAAAAAAATAATGTAATTTTTTTTTAATTGATTATTTTCAAAAATTGAATGATAAATCTGAGATGTTAGAAATAAATATGGAGGAATGTAAAACTGTCAAAAAAATTCGTATTGAAAGAAATGGCTACAGCTTTTAATTTAATTAATCAAGGAATACAAAAATTTTAAATGAAGGACTCAGTGAACAGTGAAAATTTCTCAAATGTTATTTATTTATTATTTCATTACTGTATTAATAAAAGTAAGTAAAACTACCGAAAAAAATAATTATTATACAGATTCGACTTACGGCAGGTTCAACTTACGACCGAGGTTCAGGAATGTATCTCTGTCGTAAATCGAGGACTACTTATATAATGTTTTAGATGATTATGATCATGAATAATTGATCGAATTCCCGATAGTACGATCGGAAAAGCTTTATTTTACAATGAAGTAAAGGTAAATACATTAATGAAAAGTAAAAATCGTGCATATTAATGAAAAAACGATTTACCTGTGTGAGAGCAATCTCAGCCATGGGAGTGACGTGCAAACATTGATGGAATAAAGGCACTACATCCACTACTGGGACAGGATGTGAGGATAATGAGTCTGCCGCAGCCAGCAAAAGACCACAGACTCCACTTTGAGGATATTTAGCAGCATGCAGAGCCACTTTGGCGTAAGCTCTGCACGATAAAGATACTGTTCCTGACACCATTATTTCTGTGAGAAAAACTTCGAGCACGATGACACCCCACCTGTCAATTTGACAAATCAAAATTGACTCAAATACCACGAATCGCAGCCTGTTCAACAACGAAACATTTCATTGTGAATAATTTATTTTTTGACGATTTATATAACTAATTGAAGTTTTTTTCAAAAATAAATTAATTAAAAGATAAACCGGTAAGCTTGAATGTAAGTTTTAGTAAAAAAAAATTATGAAAGTTTTTCACGTTTGCTAATCGGTGAACGTTGTTTTTACACGTTATTAATAATTGTTGTAAACTCTTCGTCTTTGTCCCACGTTAGATTGAAAGCGAAACAGGGGTTTAAAAACGAGACTGCTCTCTGCTAAGCTTAAATCGTTTTCTTCAAACTTTTTGATGATCTTCAAATGTTGATCGAAATTCGCTATATATCCTGGTTCTTCGGTAGAAACTGATTTAAAATACGACGAATCTAGAAAAATTTCACCAAAACTTATTCATATCGAACTGCTCTATTAAAAAAATATATTGTTAATATTTACCAATTTCTTCTTCGTTGTTATATGAATCAATCCATTCATTGTTTTGCACTTTGTTTTCTCCAAAAATATTTCCAAGAAACAAAGACAAAAGCATTACCGAAATCTAAAATACGATATACAGTAATCACAAATTATTTTATATATAAGTAATTATAAAGTTTTCAAAAATTTTTTACGAAAGAAAAACGCAGCATACTTGTAACGCAAATTATTGAAAAAAAAAAATTGTCTGTGGTGTGAAATAAACGAGCGATCCGAAACACACTGCAAATCGTACTGCGTAATAGTTTTTATAATTGTTTCAATAAAATAACATATTAACAACGTTTTGTTAATTTTATAAATGATGGTCAAATTAATTATCACCCATTCACAAATGCTCGTATAAATCATACTTGACCCTTTTACTGCTCTTGGATGTAATAACACAATTACAAAAAGAAATTTTTCATTCAAATTTAACGAGTTTTTCCTTCCTTGTACGGAGGGTTTATATATTTTGGCATGTCACCAATGAATCACCAGTCACCGAAGTAGAAATTTAAAAAAATCAATAATATTTTATGCTAGTTAACGGACAACCCATACACTTGCGTAAAAATTGACTTTAATTTCGAATTATATTCGAATTATACACGTGCTTCGAATTATTTGCTCAGTCTTTACCTCGTTGCCCCCCGGGTGGTCATTGCGATTTGCTTTGTGAAGTGCCAACGAACAGAAGTCTAGCACATAAACTTGCGTATCGTTGGTCTGAAAGTCTCCTCCGTTGGCATGGACGGACTGGCTCTTATGGTACATGCCCCTTATCGACACGAGGTTGGCTCTTGGATAAGGTATATAGCCTAGACCCCCAATATTTGACGGGGAGACCTTGTCCCGCAGTGGGCACAAAAAAGGGTCGACAATGATGATGACGATGAATAGTATAGATAGATAGATATATAATATATCCCTTAACCCTTGATCTTAAATCTTGAATCTTAAGCTCAGTTTGCGATTTCTCAATAATTACAGTTTTAACCTTTACCTCGAGGCGGTCGTTTTGAAACCACCCTAGGCAGACACGTCGATGTTTACTCAAGAACAGATTACTCAGGCTGATTTTATGAATGAAAATCGGTGGATTGCTCGAGCCTGGACACAGCGTTTATTGTCGTAAAAAATACAATAAAAGATAAAAAAAAGATGATTAAGTCTTCACGTTGATGTATTTTTACGTTCTGAGACGCCAAATATATTATAGATGTCTGCAGAACGGAGGTGAGGTTAGTCCGCAGAAATCTTGCAAGGTGGAAGCCGTGCCCAGTGGGCTAGCAAAGCTAGCCCGAATGCATTAGTAATATATAAAGAAATTTTCATAAAACAAAGAAACCTTACTACAAACAGAATTTTCACTTTCAATCATTCAGGTTGATATCAATTTTTTTTTTCCTGTCCAGTATGATTTTTAATATACATACAATTTTTCATTCACACAACATTTTCAGGTTACATCTTATTTTATGTTTTTTAATAAACTTTTTTAAATATCTTTTTTAAAATATTTTTAACCTATTTACATACAAGAAAAAGCTTGTTTTTAAAAAGGAATTTTTCATACTGTTTTATTTACTTTAATATAACAAAACAACGAATTATGGTTAATTTTGAAATGACAAATGTTCAAAAAATATATACAAAAAAGTTTAGGCAAACAATGCTACAATCACTTTCAAGAAATTGGGTTACCATTAGAATAAAATTTAATATTCAGTTTATTAAAATTTTGAAGTAATTAATCTCTATGTATAAAAATAGATGTTTGTATAGTTGCTTGTCTGATGCCGTATTACTCCAACACCCTTCGATCGATCGGCATGTATATGTATTTTTTGTGGAGAAGGATTTTGACATCATTAAAATAGGGTGACCATATTTTCCAGTAACTTTTCTAGCAAACGATTTACCGAAATATTACATTAGAAATTCTTCTCATCTAAAAAACAAAAGATTTACGACAACATACAACCTTCGAAATATCAATAAAATAATATAAAGAAAATTCGATTTACTTGTATGCTTTGCAAAGTGACTATTCAATAGAGCCTTTGAGGAAAACTTTTTATTGCACAAGGTACACTCGAAATTTTTCCCACCTAAAACACAAAAATTTACCAAAATATACAATCTTCGTAATACCGATAAAATAATATAAAGGAAATTTGATTTACTTGTATGCTTTACCAAGTGAGAATTCATATTGCCCTTTGTGGAAAATTTTTTACTGCACACGGTACATTCGAAATTTTTCTCACCTAAAACACAAGTTTTATAAAAATATTTAACCTTCGAAATATCAATGAAATAATATAAAGGAAATTTGAGTAACCTGAATGTGTTACAAAGTGATAATTCAATTTTTTCTTTGTAAAAAACTTTTTATTACATACGGTACATTCGAAATTTTTCTCACCTGCAACACAAAAGTTTTAGCAAAACATACAGCCTTCGTAGTACTAATAAAATGGAAATTTGATTTACCTGTATGCGTTATAAAGTGAGAATTCAAACAGACCTTTGTAGTAAATTTTTTATTGCACATGGTACATTCGAAATTTTTCTCACCTAAAACAAAAGTTTTATGAAAACATTCAACCTTCGTAATATAAATAAAATATTGTAAAGTAAATTTGATTTACCTGTATGCAATTGCAAGTGTTTAGCCAAACTGCTCTTTGAGGAATATTTTTTATTGCACACAGAACATTCGAAATTTTTGCCATCTAAAACACAAAAGTTTTATGAAAACATACAATTTTCGGTTAAAGACGCTTATTGCTTATAGTGTCGCTCATTACCCATGAGCGTACCAACCTCCCGAGCGGCGAAACACGTTAATACATATACATGCACCTACACATACAGAGTTAGCGTGCCTAGTTTTCTTGTTCGTACTGGCATTGCGTTCATACACGTACATGCACCTATACTCATTCGCAGTTTGACAGTTGGTCGTACGAAACTTTTTGTTCAGATATCTAAGCAGTATCATTAAAGTATTCATTTGTAGTATTGCATCACTCACATGTTGATTTATTTATGATAGTAGGAAGACTTGACAATTGGTCGAAAGGCGCGAGCACTTGATACAAAGATACCACAAAACTTTTCGTTCAGGTATCGGAGCAGTATAATTAGAGTATTCAACACTTCGATCAATTTAACAACTCAAAATAAAATTTCTTTCGTTAGGTTGGGTTAAATTGGGTTAGGTTGGGTTGGGTTCTATTTGGTATAAAAATAATAGACTGACATTTAACGTCAAAAGTTGGATGCGAATGTGTGCGTGAATGCAAGGTACCAACTTAGAACTTGTAACTGGATTTGTATATGTATGCGTTTCACCGCTTGGGAAGTTGGTACGTTCATGGGTAAACGGCGACATTCATGGGCAATAAACGGTTTTTACCTAATTTTCGAAATACCAATAAAATATTATAAAAGAAAATTTGATTTACCTGTATGCGTTACAAAGTGAGAATTCAAACTGGCCTTTGTGGAAAATTTTTTATTGCACACGGTACATTCGAAATTTTTCTCACCTAAAACACAAGTTTTATGAAAATATATAATCGTTGAAATATCAATAAGTAAATTTGATTTACCTGAATGTAACACAAAGTGATCATTCAATTTGTTCTTTTCAAAAAACTTTTTATTACAAACGGTACATACGAACTTTCTCTCGCCTACAACACAAAAATTTTATGAAAACATACAATCTTCGAAATGCGAAAAAAATAATAAAATAAAATTTGATTTACCTGTATGCCTTACATAGTGTTTATCCAAATTTGCCTTTCTGTAAAACTTTTTATTACACACCGGACATTCGAAGTTTTTCTCATCTAAAACCCAAAAGATTTACAAAAAAATACAACCTTCGTAATACAAATAAAATAATATAAAGGAAATTTGATTTACCTGTATGCACTACAGAGTGGCTATCCAAAGATTGCTTCCATAAAAACTTTTTATTGCACACGGTACATTCGAAATTTTTCTCACCTAAAACACAAAAGATTTACCAAAATAAATAAAGTTCAAAAAAAAAAATCAATTAAATGATATAAAGGGAATTTGATTTACCTGAATGCTTTACAGAGTGATTCTTCAAACTCTGTTTTCTGGAAAACTTTTGATTGCACACGGTACATTCGAAATTTTTCTCACCTAAACAACAAAAATTTTACGAAAACATACAACCTTCGTAATACCAATAAAATAATATAAAGGAAATTTGATTTACCTCTATGCATTACAAGGTGCTGATGCAAAGCTTGCTTCTGGAAAAACTTTTTATTACACATGGTACATTCAAAATTTTTTTCACCTAAATCACAAAATTTTTGAGAAAACATACAACCTTCGAAATATCAACAAAATAAGCTTGACTTACCTGTATGCACTGCAAAGTGGTTATCCAATTCATGCTTCCGTATAAACTTTTTATTGCACACGGTGCATTCGAAATTTTTCTCACCTAAAACCCATAAGATTTACCAAAACAAACAACCTTCGTAATATCAACAAAATAATATAAAGTAAATTTGATTTACCCGTATGACTTGCAAAGTGAGAATTCAAACTGCCCTTTGTGGAAAATTTTTTATTGCATACGGTACATTCGAAATTTTTCTCACCTAAAACAAAAGTTTTATGAAAACATTCAACCTTCGTAATATAAATAAAATATT
>JAOXNN020000074.1:1103319-1121159 GCA_028571205.2 Hydropsyche betteni | reverse complement strand
ACAATAATCGGCCAAAAAAATTCGGGTACCATCAGCCCCAAGCCTGTGCGGGGCGCAATTTTGCAATTGGCTCGACTTAATTCTTTTTCTTAATGCCTTATAGCTATGTGTTTATTAAGAAATAAGCCACAAGGTATTAAATGGTCAGAATAATATTAAGAACCCTTACCTAACCTGACCTTTTCTGACCGTTTCATTATTAAATTCTGACCATTTATTATTTTATTTTGACAATTCATCATTTTATTCTGACCGTTTTTGATTAAAATTTTGCCTATTTTTTCAATTATGGTAATAATGATATGCTTGAATTTAATTTTTATTTATTTTTGTGATTAAAACATTAACTGCTGGGAGCACTAATTTTGTAAAACGTTTGTTATATCTAACCTAATTTCAAAATATGTTAGTTATTTTTAATTAACTAATATTGCTTTCTTTAATATGTTAATGTAATGCTATTTTTTTTTATATAATTTACCGTATTTGACAACATATCAAATAGATAATTTAAAAGTTTATTTTTGTATCACGGATATGATATTTGAATCGGGTTATATATTAGATCGACAATAATTAAAAAATTGTCTCTTCTAATTACCTATCAATGATATGTTGGTCATTCATTTATATTGACTAAAAAAATTGTATATATTCTAATATTTATGTATTATTTAATTTTTAGCAAAGACTGCTGATGATTCACTGATAGATTTAAGTGATGAACCACCAAGCTTAGCTTCGCTCTGTAAGTTGATTTGGAAATATTTTTTTGCTGATCGATTGTTTTTATATACGACTTTTTTTTTTGCAGCGATTTCTGGAAATGACAAGAAATTAGTCAATCCTTCCAATTCAGATAAAGACGAATTTGATATGTTTGCCCAATCAAGAAACCTTACTTATGAAAGTTCGAAAAATGGGTAAATTCATTTTAGAAAACTTTGTTCCGTTTGCTATATTGTTTGAATATTTTTCGAGAAAAGTTCGAAAATTGGTGTTGCTTCTTTATACAAACAATTATGCATTGATAAATATAGTTATTTTATATTTTTATTTTTCAACAGAAGTAGTAGTTATGCTGATAATTTGGAACCTGAACACACAAACGTTGGCTTGGCAGCTCTTACACAATCTCGCGTAACAACTGGACTTCCTCAAGTAATAATTTGGAGAAAATCTGATTTATTAACATTTTAGTTTTGATGATGTCATATTTTCAATATTTTTTAAATTGATTTTGAAAAGTTTCAGTATTAGTGTTGTTTTGCTATGATCTATGTTTTAGAGTATTAATGTGGGGCATATTATATTTTACATTTATCGTATTTCATCGATTATATAAGTAAAAAATCACATGACGGATTTGATGAAGATTTAAACTCTGATCTTTAATCAGACAAATCAGTCAGATTAATTTATGTTTTTTATTATCATTTTGTCATAATTTATTTTTTTGTAATTGTTAAAATTAATACTGTATGTTATAGTTGGTGAAATACGGAAATGTTGATTTTATAATTTTTTGAATTCTTCTGATATGTGTTCGTCATCTTTTTTGTTTTCGTAAAATTGTGAATGTATTTATTATTTTCTTTTAATATTCCTTTTTTTTTGTGCTTAGGCAGTTGAAGGTAATGAAAGAGACTTTGATGAAATTGCAGCTTGGCTCAGGGCCGATGAGGTTTGTTTATAATGAGTTGATGAAAATTATCTTCAATAATAAAAAATTGCACATAGTTATCATCTATGCCCAATATTTAAAAAAAAAGTTTAATAAGCTTCAAAGCATTTTCTCTATTGCTCTTATTGTTGTATTGCTTTCTTAAAATGTTGTATAGAACTTGTGAGGTTTATTTTGGTTACTTGTTTTTTTTTCAAATAAAATAGAAATCATTAGTTATAAATATAATCTTTCTTATTCAGTAACTGCAAAGTAAACTTTAACAAATTTATACAAATATGTAATGATTGTAGCTAAGCTTATTTTAATACTTAATTTTTACATAACACGATAAGATTAAGATGTAGGTTGCCAGATGAACAGTTTTACGGAGAAAAAAACTAGTGACTTGCAAATTAAGTAGACCAGTTGATCATTTTTAAACCATTTAGTGATAGAAGCTAGCAAAGTGAAAGGAGCACTTTCCATCACTTCACAATTCACTCTGAATTTTTTTTACGAGTCTTCTTAGTTGTCTGTTAAATATAGTGCTTAAAAAGTTATTTTTCCATTTCTGGAACAATGGTATAATTCTTATTGATATTATTGATATGTTTTTCATCGATCAAAGTATCTGGTTGGATAATTGGATGTAGACATGTTTTCAATTGTAGCTCTGAGAACAATGATGGTGATTAATTAGAATATTCAATACTTCAATGATTGATGTCTAGGATCTGGTACACTTTCATGAAGATTAGTCTTTGAGGAATTGATGTCTAGGATGTGGTACACTTTCATGAAGATTAGTCTTTGAGGAATATTGCATGTTTTATTGTCCCATATAGTCTGGTTGGCAACCGCATGTTTCGAAAGTATGAAGATTAAAGTCACATGCTTTTACAACATGTTCCATATGTGCATATGGTTTTTTGACAAACATATAAATAAAAATGTTGCACTTCTAAAACATTGGTTGAGTTCATTTCTAACAACTATATTCAAAATCTGTGTTACATTTTTTTAAATAATCTATAATGCTATTTTGAAGCTCAATAAAATTAATGATAAACTTAAAATCGTTAATTCATAATAACGTTTTTATGTTTATCATCAGTTATATTTAAATGTTTGCAAATAAAATTTTAACCACAGCACAAAATTTTGGTTTTACAGTAAGTTTCGATCTTTAGTGGGAAATAGAATTCCATTTTGTTTTAACTGATGTGGTTTATTTGATTTATTAGTTTGCTTAGTATATGTAATTAAATACTAAACTATTAATTAACCAAATTTTAAAATACAATGTTATAATTTTCGTCTCACCAAAAAAATAAAAATTTTAGGCTTCGGGTAATGCAACCATGGATCCAAATGCCACTCAAGAAAGCGTAACAAGCAGTGATTTTGATAAATTCCTAGCAGAAAGAGCTGCCGCTTCTGAAACAACACCATCTGCAAATACACAAGGATCTCGACAAAAAAACATCAAGGATGACACTTCGATGTTTGCTCTTTGATTGCATTTCATTCCTATGTCAAAATTTTATTTATAAATTGTATATAAATGCTGAAATGTACTTTTTTCAAACTGATTTTTCGCAGTTTATATAACAGTTGTTTGAAAATTTCATTTTTATAATTATATATATTAGATATACTTTTTTATGTATTTATAATTGATCTATAATCAAATTTAGTATTGTATTTAGTTTTTTTTTTCTTCTAAATTTTAACACAATCGATTGACAGTATTAGTGAATTCACTTTAGGTACATCAAATGTATTCAATTGCACTCGGTTAATAAGTAATGCTCAATATGCCAAGTATGAAATATTCAATGCTGCCTTTTTATTAAATATAAAATAGTTAACTAAAAGCCAGTTTTACTTGCCTAAACTAATTAATTTTCCTTCACATTTATATTAATCTAATGCCATCGACCACACCACATTTACAAAAATGTGTTTTATGCACTAATACTGCCAAAACAGATTTAAAATTTAAACAATCATGTACAGATTTCAAAAGTATTTTTTTGTAAATTATTTCAAAAGAAAATTATATTTGTAATATTTTGAAGTAGTTGTTATTCTGTAATTAAATAAAAGTTTTTTAGAAAGATCTTTAATTAATATTATTTATATATTTGTAAATATATATAAAAATCAGTCTGAAGAAACGTTTCATGTCTCTTATATTATAACTGTTTTTCAAAAATTGATACTACTAGAAACAGTGTTTCATTAATTACTAAAGGTATATATTGCAATAGATGTATAATTCCGATTGCATTGTTATTTTTAATGATTCGTGTTCGTATGCAGTTGATATATAATAGTATATCTAAATTTAAATTATGAATGTAAAACAGAAAAATCTCGTAGGCTCGTATCACAAACTTTCAGCCATCAATTTGACGGTTATAATATTAATGTAATGAAATTGATTAAGTACGTTGATTGGTTAAAAAAATATTGTAAGAATTTGTTATTTTCTTATTTTGATTTTTATATCCTTTATTGGAAATCATGTTTATTAGATAATTAACATATAAAATTGACTGTCAGCTAATTGAGTGCAGTATGACTATTTATACGATTTAATAGGGTTGTATAAATAGGTATAGGGATGTTGTGATTGTTCATATATAAGCTTTAATCATGTATGAGAATTATTTAACAAACTTTATCGGAATATGAGATTTGCTTCACAGTTTGGTTTATTCAGGTTATGGGATATAAATTTTGAAAAGTATCAAATATGTAAATCTCTGTTTCTTGTACTAATTCCACAGATAACTTGTTTTTTAAATTATTCTAAGTTATTGTTCAAAGTGGTGGGAAAAGTTAGCAACGCAAAAACGAATCGATTTTGCTGTTTTAGAATCTAAATATATATTAAATACTGCACTTGTGGCTTGTTCTATTTTTATTGTTTTCAATTTTACTAACATGATACATGTTCATTTTTTTGATTAGATATAAAGGAAAATTACTATAGATCGATTATGATTAGATTTGTACTGAAGCTACATCTAATTTTTTTGTGATAAAAACCATGTTTCATCATTTGTTATTAATATATTTTATTCAATGTTATTTTATATATTATGTTTAATGTATTTATTTCTAAATGTATGTAAATCGTGAATAATTAACTACTCAAAGATATTTGAATCTGCATTCCAATAAATTGATAAAAATCATTACCTGATGAACATATATTTTTATTTTCGCCATTGTGGCAGGTGTTAATTGGAAACTAGATTTTTACTATTTTCAGAAATGTGCATGAAATTATTTGTAAATCCAAATTATTACAGGATATCGGTTATTCTTTTTAAGAATTAAAGAAAGTCACTAAACTCTAGTGAATATGTGCTGCAATTTTATAATTAACTTCAATATAATATTAATTTAGTTTGCTTAATCAGTCCTTGTATTTATGTGAATGGGAAATATTTCATTTTGTAAAACAATATTCATGTAAAATAAAGCTTTTATTATTTCTCAATTTTCTTTATTTCTTCAAAGTTGATTTGCATATGTTACGTGTTTTAAAGAAAAAAAATCATCTTTTATTTGATATGCTCCTTTATACAGATTTCAGAAAGATCGAGTAAAAAAAAATATTACATAATAAAAAAAAAAAATCAGTATGGAAGATGTTTTATTGAGTTTTTACAAATGTGAAAAATTAATGTTTCAAAACCAATGAATTAAGAATGAATTACATTTACACGAAAAGTCTGGTATGTAAAATATAAACATTCTGTCTCTGTTATGCTATACTTATTATTCAGTTCAATATCATTTTCCATGCACACATCTCATAAGCTAAAATGCATTATAAATAACAATTCATCCATCATCAAATAGAATATAAAAAAACAAGTGTAGAAAAAATAAATCTTTTATCTAAAACGATCCAGATGCTGTACAAGACTTCTGTAATCACACCAGAAATCGTATTTATACAGCTATTATCAACAATTACAATGCTTCAAAGTTAGATTTGTTGTATAAAATAATAAAATAATCTAATATATTAAAAATAACTAGGTAAATGCAAAATAGGGCATCTCAGCTCTTGGAATGTGAAGAAAACAAAAGCCTAGAAATGATCCCATGAAGTAAATGGTTTTTTTTTCTTCTAATTAAGTTTTCCAACATTTCACTAACTTTTAAGCATTATTTGGCAAACGAACAGGTTTACACAATACATCTGGTATTATCGTAGGAAAGAATTGAAGTACCCGCGTACTCTATAAATATAATTATCTTCGATGAAATTTACATTAAATAAAGTGTTAAGAAAAATTAAATATCCTTTTTATCCAAAACTCGCAATAAAGTTCACTACTTAAAATGATACTTGAATAGATGATTTAGATACGAGTTTTATTTACAATATTTTAAGATTTTGAACAGTTCACATCACCATATTAGTTTGTTTTCACCTATAATTCGTCCTTTCTTGCTGTGTCATCATCTTCTTCATCTTCAGCCTAAAATTGAAAACGATCATATTAATATAAAATAATAAAGATTATTTAGATCGCACACAAAATAAAACAAATATTACTTCTTCAGATGAAGCCTGTCCATAATCTCCACCAGATTCGATGAATTTAATTAAACCTTCTAATGTTCTTTCACCGTTGTATTCAACAGCTTTGTTTTCTTTAGTGTACAATTTAATTGTTGGGAAAGAAGTGATCTTTGTATGTTCTAATTCATTGGCAGTTGAGTCCATCTTGGCAATGATGACTTCTTTGTTGAGTGCATAATTTTCACCGAGGCTATCATAGATTGGAGCAAGCTGTTTGCAATGTCCGCACCTGAATTAAAAAATATATATATTTTAGAAAAATTTTACAACAATACCAAATTTTTATGTATCGATTGTGTAAAAAACGTACCATGGAGCATAAAATTCAACCAAAACAACTTTAGTTTCATCGAATACAATTTCGTCGAAGTTCGATGCGGCCAAAGTCCATACTGGTGTTTTGTTCCAGTCTTCGGGGAGTTCTTGACTGATAAGGTGTTGTTTGAGTTTACCATCAAGATAGTCTTGAACGAAGTTCTATAAAAGATAATGGATACTTTCTTATATTTTTACAAAACACATGATTGAATGGAAATTTTATGGGAGGAATATTGAGAAATTACCTTGATATTGTCAGCTGAGAGTTCAGGGTTTTCGGGCTTGTATTTGGACATATCTTCTTCCAAGCCGATCAATCTCATTGCTGGGACTTCTTCCTTCTTCATTCCGAAGAATTCCATAATTCTGAAATAAAAAATAGTATATTACAAATAGTGATAGCTTGGTGTAAAAATTAATAATTATTAAAACTTACCTTTGATGGTCTTCCTCGTCAGCATCGATGGTGACGAAAAGAACTTTTCCTTTGAAGTTCTTAGCTGCTGGTTTGACATTTTCGACATGTTTTTCCATATCGCCAGCTTCCTATTAACGGGGAAAAAAAAAAATACAGTCAATATATAATTAACAAGTCATAATTTGAATTGAAATCATAATAAAAAAAAAACCTTGGACAAGAAAAGAAGGAGATGGTTCTTGATTTCTCCGCCGAAGATCTTTGAAGCGGTTTCATGGCTGAATTCAACAATAAGTGGCAACGATTCAGATGCAACCCATTTTTTGAGAGCAGCTTGGTCATTTTCACCATCATATACGATTTTGCCTTCGTCGAACTAGTTTAAAAAAAATGGCAGTTGTAGTCTTGAAAGTAATTTTATTAAAAAATGAATATTACGCGAATGAAATACCTTTTTAAAAAGTGAAACACTTCCGCATTTAGCTTCATACTCTGAATAAACATCTTCAGAACTGGTAATTCCGAAGACTTGATCGTTGAGTTCGGAAGCTACTGCAAGGAAATTCTTGGCATTGGCAGATTCACGATCCTTGAAGAAACCGATAACAACAACAGGAGCAGATTCAATCAAGTCCTTGGCTTCTTGAACGGTGGTCAGTTCCTTAGCTGGTGGACCAGTTTTTTTCAAGAGCCAGTTGACAATATCATCTGATTGCCTTCCACCTTGAAAACGAAACAAAATCCATGATAATCATATCAAATTTTTTAAGATAAAAATGAAATCTTACTATAAAGTGAATAATTAAAGTGATTAAGATATTTTTTTCAAAGTTAATGCAAAGGTCAAGAGCATACAAGATAGTCATTAAGGTAGATCGGGAGATAACCTTTCAACATTTTTACAAGAGCATACGTTTCTCTAGTATCTATATGATATTGATAAAGCATATCACATATGAGAACAGTTGGAATGCTATGGAAAAAAAAAATCAATTTATATTACAAATAATTCTTACCATTGTATTCAATAGGTTTTCCACTGCGGAAGAATTTCAAAGTAGGGTAGCCTCGTACTCCATGTTCTTCGGCAAGTTCTTGCTCTTGGGTGGCATCTACCTTGGCTAACTTGATCTCTGAACCGTCTCCGGCCAATTGAGTTGCAGCTTTAGCATATTCGGGAGCTAAGCTTTTGCAATGTCCGCACCAAGGTGCATCTGATGACAATTATATTGGACGATTAGAAAACAAGGAATGAACCTAGATAAAAAAAATCATACAGTTATACATGTATGATAATATGAACATAATTGATTATCAATATGTTGTTTTTGCTTTTCGACAGAATAATGTACTTAAGTAAAATTTATCTATGCATACAAACAGGAAATAAGCAAATGTAATCGACAGATATAACGAAAATAGAAAATAAATTCAGTTGCTGGTACCATTAACGTGATAACATATTACTGGTTTTATTTTTCAATCGTTGGTACTTCTGATAAAAAAAACCTGTCAAAAACTTATCACAATCGAGAGTTATAACTTTCGACAATTTCAATTACGCCAACATGACAAATTATAGAATAATTTTACACAAATTAACGAAAAATTAAACGAAAGCCGGTTTCGGGAGTTCGGAGGTGTGTGCGAGCATCGACACCGACAACCTGTCCAAACAACGTTTTGATTTGCATATTATCACCATTTAGAATCTCACAAAACGACTCTCGTTTCAAGGTCAAAGTCAAATTACATAATAACCCTGCAAAAAGACCGACGACTGATTGTTGCAATTACCTGTCATATTTCAAAAAAAAAAAATAAAATTGCATGTTTTAATAGTATGGAATATGGAATTGAATATAATATTGTTGAAAAGCACGAATTTGATCAATTTTAAATTATTATTAATGTAGTTTTTTTCAGTTTGCGCAAATTCCGACTATGCAATTTAAATTCACGATTAGTTAAGCGCAATAAAATTAACGACAACGACTCGTCAACTCGTTAGTAAAGGTTGACGACCCCTAATAATAATTCGAGATTTTCTCGAATTCTCAAACTGTGACACAAACACGTACGTGGACCAAGCGCAAAGTGACACGTAACATAAGAAAAACGCACCAGAAAAATGGCACATGTCGAAAAATCATGATACATATAATCTAAACGACTTCCGAGAGAAAGTGCGAACATTGAGAACCGGTGAAAGGTCAAAAGCTGTACACGTAGTTCCGACCCGCGCTTCTCAAACCTTCCAACAGACAATGAACGTGACGCGTCAAAGATGTCCGGTGCATCATTGTCATAAACACATTTCGATGATAATGCGGTTTACTGAAATCGAACGTGGCACCGAATAATTATCAACAAGTTTTATCAATAGATTATAACGAATGGGAGAATATTGAATCGTTTGTATATGTGTCTAAAGTCTAATATCATCATTGTCGACCCGTTTTGTGCCCACTGCAGGACAAGTTCTCCCCATCAAATATTGGGGGTCTAGACTATATACCTTATCCGAGAACAACCTCGTATCGATATGGGACATGTACCATAAGAGACAATCCACCCACGCCAGAGGAAAAGTTTAATATGGAGATTCCCAACCCTATGCCCGCGGACCGGTTTGTGTCTCGTGGTGAATTATGTATTGAAAAAATAGATGCTACCGATATTTTTAAGAATGCGCACTTGGGCACGTCAACGTTGGGAACCCCTGGTCTGATATATAAAGCCTATAGTCCATAGCCGGCCCTGACGGTTTGAAACGATCGAAACGACAAACGTGACATTATGAATGAAAGTGGTCGGGAATCGAACGAAACGATCGGCTCGAGGATACGAAATGTCGGTGCAACTCACAAAATTCGACGAGGACGTGTTCGTATTGCTCGAGGGCGGCGGCGAAGTTGCCCTTGTTGAGGACGAGGACTCCGTCCTCGGTTTTGTACGCGTCGTCGGCGCAAGCGACAGCCGCCAGGGCTGCGACGACGAGGATGGACAGTTGCCGCGGGACCATGATGCCTGCTGCCGGGACGAAGGATAGACCGCAAATGACGCGCGCCGGCTGCGAGTGCCGCACGACCACACAACCGCACCACGGACGTGGCACGAAGCGTGGGGCGCTCTCATTGGGCCAACGAGACGGCTTCGACAGCGCGAATCGCGGGTATGTTTTTATGAATTTTGGCGGGTCGTGTGGGGGGTGCGTTGGGATTTTTCGTTGTTCGGTTGGGTTTATTCGGAAATAAATCTTAGCGTGGTTTTTTGAGAGTTTTCGTCGCGAATTGTGGGTGTTTTTTTTATGAATTTTGGCGGGTTGTAGAACGGTGCGTCGTAATTTTTCGTTGTTTGGTTGGGTTTATTCGGAAATAAATCCAAGCGTGATTTTTTAAAAGTTTTCGTCGTGAATTGCGGGTATTTTTTTATGAATTTTGGCGGGTTGTAGGACGGTGCGTCGTAATTTTTCATTGTTTGGTTGGGTTTATTCGGAAATAAATCCAAGCGTGATTTTTTAAGAGTTTTCACCGCAAATTTTGGGTATTTTTTTATGAATTTTGGCGGGTTGTAGGGTGGTGCGTTGGAATTTTTTGATGTATGGTTGTGTTTATTCGAAAATAGTATATACGCCCGATGTTAATAACATCGGATGTGAATTATGTAATTATATATAAAAAAATTAATTGTATGCAAAAATATTTTATAATCGTTCCGTTGCAAAAATTCCATGTCCGTTTGTTATATATAGAGGATAATGTATAGGCTCGATGTTGATAACATCGGCTGTGAATTTATAACTATACTATTACGTAATAAAATAAAAATTACAAAGATTATAGCCGTTATTATAATGTTTTTATGAATTTTGGCGGGTTGTAGGATGTCGGGAATTTTTGATGTTTGGTTGTGTTTATTCGAAAATAAACCAAATCTTTTGTTTTTGTGAAACCAATGTTTGGTTTGTGGACTTTTTTGTCCAAACGAGGACGATGTAGAACGCAATCTGCGCAAAGTTTCGAAATGGAAATAAATTATGAAGTTAGAGCGTTTAGTTTATGTGGTCGTCGTGTAGTTGTCGAATTGTCCTGAAACGTGTCGCATGTTCTAGTGACGTTTTGGCAAATGTTTCGTCACATACGAAGATAAAAACAAAAAAAAAATACAAATTATTTAAAAGGCTATTATTTAAATGGTCAGAATTTAAATACGATTTTGGTCAGAATTTTTATCTCATTTATCAGAATTTATTTGACATTGGTCAGAATTTTAATAAAAAAGGTCAGAATAAATATTGAATGGTCAGAATTTTAACTAGGTTTGTCAGAATTTATATTATATGGTCAGAATAATATTTAGAACCCTAACCTAACCTATTTTGACCGTTTCGTCATTAAATTCTGACCATTTATTATTTTATTCTGACAGTTTTTGATGAAAATTTTGACCATTTAATTTTTGCCATATTTAATTCAATACTCGTTTATGAAATTACTTCTAGGGAGGAATAAAATTTCCTATGAATTTTCTACTAGTGAACTTTCACGGTACTGTTACATGCACCAATCACTATTGATTTGGCCGTTATGAATTGGTTTCTTCTGATGGCTTTTCCACAAACTTTTAATTTTATTGGATGTCGTACGATGAACATTCAATATGACGAAGATGTGGAATTACGCGATTTGTTACTTATTATTATAATTGTTTGTTTCAGCCGAGCTTGCTCTAACAAACATGGACTTATCCGTAAATATGGTCTCAATCTGTGCAGACAGTGTTTCAGAGAGTACTCCAACAAAATAGGTTTTAAGAAGGTAACACTTGTTTGTTGTTGTTGAATATTTTCAAATGTGTGTTTTGGTATTTATTTATTGCTCTTTTTTCAGCTGGACTAAACTATTCCTTCGTCGCCGGAATCTGCATTAAAATAAATATGTATTGTTTGAGTTTACTTTTGTATGAATACTGCAAGTTTATATTAAAGTAGATTTCGGTCTATAATTTGTTTAATTTTCATTTCATTTGTGTAGTTTAAGGCTGCGTGTTGTATTATTTGTCGATACATATGCATCAACGAAGTTATTTTCATTCATCCTTAAATTAGTTTTATTATTATGAATAAGTCGGCTTTCTATTTTATTTTAAATTAAATCAATTCATTTTCAACGAACATTAATTATATTTTTATAATACACAAGAATTCATACAATAACAAAAAAATTTCAACGGATTGAATTTGTAATGTTCAATTTTTTCAAATTATATTTGACTAAGTACAATCATATAAGTGGTTATAGCTCCAGCCATCTAAAAATATATGACATTTGATTTTGACAATTATTAAATCGGAAATAAGTTTATCTTACCGTGAAAATAAAGCTGTTGTTGATTTGAAATAAACCTGAAGCCGTAAAAGCTGGTATTTTTTGCTTCATATGGTTGAAAATTAGATATAACTGAAAAAAATAATATGCCAAAATGTATTCACGAGGCCTACCTTTCTGGTATGAATGGTTTATCATCAACGTTTATATGATTATCTTAAGTTACGTTTCAACAAATACAATCAAGCAAACAATATTTACTGAATCATACTTTATTAATTGTGGCTTCGTTTTTCTCATTGATTATCAGTTGACTGATCAGTTCAATGCTGGTTTTAGCCTGAAAATAAACAATAAAATTTCACTCGAGTATGTTACTTGTTTTTTTAAATAAAACTAGTAATTTTACTTGGTTTTCACAATTGCTGCATATAAATGAAGGCATTATTATCATGAAAACTTCAGATATTATTTGATGGATAGTTGATGCCCATAAAACGATATTGTCAGTTGAATTTTTACTACCAGTAATGAAGGAGCTTATTTCCTTGACGATGAAATATAAATTGAAAATATTAGATGTAAACGCAAACAAAAATGCTAGTAGCATATTAAACGAATATGCGTTTTCGATAGCGTTGCATAAGTTTAAAACGTTATAATATACTTTCCAAAGTCGTTCAGCTCTATTTATAGTTTTTTCATATGAATATTTGTACTCTAAATGGTAATTTATAGTAGGTTTATCCTTGATCAAGTTGTACATGATTGTTTTATTAATTTTTTCATTAATCGTAGACAAATAACTAGTAGCCATATGTACATATACACAAAAAACAGTTACGGTTACAGTAAAACCTATGGACGGTGACATAATTACATAGATTAACTTCATGGATGTAACTTTTCTATGAAAAAGTCCAGGAATTAAATAGCATTGAATCATTAAAAAGTGATAGATGTAATATCCTAGTATAATAAAAAATATTTTGATTTTTAAACGAGTGTAATTTGTTTCCATATTGAAGCTTTGGAATAACGCATCTATGTTTCGTAAATTCTTAATAATATCGGCGTATTTATTTTTTCCAGCAAAAATTTTAGTAAAAAACAATATTACTACGAAGAATCCTAGATATACTTTCGTGCAGTTTTTAAGAATTGAAAAAGTGGGAGAATCGTTATTCGTATTTAAAAATTCTTTGTTTATCGTAACTATCGCCAGGGAGTATACATATGCAGATAACATAAATAACAGGAAGATAAGCCACGGTATTATTATTTTGCTTTCTGAAACTCCTGGTTTGATTTTATAAGTAAATGGTGCATGTCCGGTGGCACGTTCTAAGAATGCTAACGGTGCAAGCCCTTGTTGCAATGTTTTTGCTCGAAAAAATCTTTTGAAATGTAGATTCATGATTTGTTGTCTGATCCTCAGAACTATTTTTTCTCCAATAGTAAATCTATATAACGAAAGTATAGTGAAAAAGTAATATTTTTTATATGTACATAATTTAATTGTACACGACTACAGGTATTTTTGAAAAAAATCAATATTATTCAATTAGAGAAGGTAAACAATAATTAGTAAATTAGAAACCAATATTCAATGGTAAATTGGGTTACAGGGCCCACATCATTTTTTTTTAAAATAAAGTATATGATATAAATAAATATTTTTTCATGATATAATAAACATTTACCTGTTTATGACAATTATTACACGAGGTTGACAGTATCATCACTATATAAAAAATGTAACATGATTTGGTACATTGCAATAATCAAGTCATTGTATGAAATGTCATTTCCCATAATTATGTAGTGTATTTTACCTGAAAAAAATTTATATTGAAAATTGCCGATATGAAAGTTCCTGTGAAAACTATTAAAAATTTCCAAGACCATGTTACATCGATTGCATTACAAAGACTATAGGCATTGCCATAAGCTTTGCAAATCTTAAGTATTTTCTGTTTTTTCCATAAATTTGTTTATTTTTGCTAGTTACATATTCCGGTATTGTTGTAAATACAGATTTCACATAATAGTTTTTAGATTTCGAGAGAATTTTGATCAGTTTAAATTGGGTGGATAGTGGGCTTTTGTATTCTGCCATATTAAAACAATAAGGGTGATCTATTGAAAAAAAATTATTTAATATAGAAGTAATATTTCTCAGGTCGTGTTTTCCCCTTGTGAATAATTAATTTTTAAATTAAATAAACCTGAATTTAGGTTGCTAATTACTTGCATTATAATTGCGTAAATTACATATGTTTTTACAAGAGTTTTTTACATAGTTTTTAATTAAATCACATTAGTTTTTCACTATATCTAAACTAATTTTGGGGGGCAATATAATCTCAACGACTTTTCGGAGTAACATAATTTCAAAACGCATAAGCGAGATAATGAAAGAAGGTGAATTCCCAGGTCCGATTTTGAATATTTTTGTGTTATGAATGTTTTGAATTCATTTTTTTGAAAAGTTATTTCTTGCAAGCGTATGTTTTTGAAAAATATTTAGTTTTACAAGAATTGGATTTGCATTTGAAAAAAATTGAAAGAGAATTTTAGAGAGAGGGAGAGGGGCCCAACTGTTTTTGTGAACCTGAGGGAGGGGGGGGAAATTGGAAATTATTTATCTTACATTCAAAGTTTGCTTTGTAAAAGTCGGTTTTTGTAATATTATGGTGTTTTGAAAAATGTTGGACATCTACAAACAATCGAAAATATGTAAAATATTGAAGTGAGCTCTGGCATCTCTTATTTTCAAAAAAAAAGCTCTGATTATGGCAAAAAGAGCTCTCTATTTTATTTTAGATCAAAATAATTCATTTTCAACAAACATTAATTATTATTTATTTTATAATACATAACAATTCACACATTAATAAGAAAATTTCAACACATTGAATTAGTGAAGTGCAATATTTTCAATTTATATTTGACTGAGTACAATCATATAAGTGGTTATAGCTCCAGCCATCTAAAAATATATAGCCATTTAATTTTAACAATTATTGAAAGGGAAATAAGTTAATCTTACCGTGAAAAGTAAGCTGTTGTTAATTTGAAATAAACCTGAAGCTGTAAAAACTGGTATTTTATACTTCATTTGGTGGAAAATCTGATATAACTAAAAAAGTAATATGCTGAAATTTATTTACAAGGCTTATCTTTCTGGCCTGAATAGTTAATCATTAATGTTTTCATGATTTTCAAAAGCTATGTTTAAACAAATACAATCAAGTAAACAATATTTATTGAATCATACTTTATTAATTGTGGCTTCGTTTTTCTCATTGATTATCAGTTGGCTGATCAGTTCAACGCTAGTTTTAGCCTGAAAATTTATAATACAATTTCAATTGTGTATGTTACTTGTTTTTAGGTAATTTTACCTGTTTTTCACAATTGCTGCATATAATTGAAGGCATCATTATCGTGAAAACTTCAGATGTTATTTGATGGATAGTCGTTGCCCATAAAACAATATTGTCAATGGAATTTTTACTACCAGTAATGAAGGAGCTTATTTCCTTGATGATGAAATATAAATTGAAAATGATTGAAGTGAACATTGACAAAAATGCAAGTAGCATTTTGAATGAATACGCCTTTTCGGTTGCATTGCATAAGTTCAAAACATTATAATATGCCTTCCAAAGTTGTTCAGCTTCATTTATAGTTGTATTGTATGAATATTTATACTTAAAATAGCAATTTATAATAGAATTATCCTTGCTTAACTTATATATGATTGTTTTATTGATTTTTTCATTGATTGTAGACAAATAACTAGTAGCCATATGTACATATACACAAAAAACTGTTACACTTATAGAAAAACCCATGGATGTTGACACAACTACAAGGATTAAGTTCATGGATATATCTCTGCTATAAAAAAATCCAAATATTAAGTAGCAGTGAATCATAAATATGTGATAAATATAATATCCAAGAATAATAAAAAATATTTTAATTTTCAAGTGAGTGTAATTCGTTTTCATATTGAATCTTTTGAATAACGAATCTATGTGTTGTAAATTCTCAATAATCCCAGCATAATTATTTTTTCCATAATGGATATTGATCAAAAAAAGTATCATTAGGAAAAACCCTGAATACAAAAGCACGCAATTTTTAAGAATTGTAAAAGAGGAAGAATCACTACTCGTATTCAAAAATTCTTTGTTTATCGTAATTATTGCCAGTGAATATACATATGTACATATTCCAAACAAGCTGAAGATAAACCATGGTATTATTATTTTGCTTTCAGAAACTCCTGGTTTAATTTTATAAGTAAATGGTGCAAGTCCAGTGAAACATTCTATAAATATTAATGGGGCAAGCCCTTGTCGTAATGTTTTTGCTTGAAAGAATTTTTTGAAACACAAATTCATGATTTGTCTTCTGAGAACTATTGTTTCTACAATAGTTAGTGTATTAAAAAAGTATAGTGAAAAAGAAATATTTCTCATGCGTACATAATTAAATTGTACATGTCAACAAATATTCTTGAAAAGAATCAATGTTTTCTAATTAGATTGAGTAAATTATAATTAGTGAACTAGAAATAAAAATTCAATAATAAATTATATCATTATTTTTATAGATGACATATATTGCGTAAATTTATACTTCCAAGAAAAAGTATACTCCACTAGTAAAAGTATACTTTCACCAACCCAATTGGTAAAAGAATTTTATCTAATTATTTACTAACACTTCGTTTGAAAAACCTAATCCAACCCAACACAATTATTTTTATGAAGAGTAAAAATACAGAATGATTGATGGTAAACTCATTATAACACATCTGCTGATGAAAGTGTATTCAGAATATGAACTTCCTAAAATACCGGTGAAAATATACTTTTACAGTGACATATATACAATTTTATAATTTATAATATAAATAAATTGAAGGGTTTTCAATTCTTGTACAATGTATAAGTTGAAATTTTATGACAATTATTCTCACTCTAAATATAATTATTACAAATATCACGTACATTTACATTAAATCAAACATAATAGTGTTTACAATCTCAAGACAAAAATTCGCATTTCAGTAATATAAAATTATATATAACGACCACTGTGATGGTGTTTTATTTATGATACCTGATTCAACATAATCAAATAAGTCGTAAGAGCTCCTGCCATCTTCAAAATATGAAAAAATATTAATAAAACAATATTATTTTAAAGTGTGAAAAACGTATCCCTCTTACTGTGAAAAGTAAAGTGTTGTTGATTTCGAATAGACCACCAGCTGTGAAAACCGGCAATTGCAACTTCATTTGTGTCGATATTTGATGTATCTGAAAATAGTTAATATTATTTCTTGTATTAAATATTGATTTAATCTTTAATCAAAAAAGTTTTACTCTATTAATGGTTATTTCATCATTCTCATTCACAATCAAATGATTCAAAAGATCTATACTGATTTTTGCCTGAAAAATATAAAGAAGGCAT
>JAOXNN020000074.1:1068444-1103219 GCA_028571205.2 Hydropsyche betteni | reverse complement strand
GTTAGTAGGAATAAGGTGTTTGGAATTAAGTGGTAGTTATTTAAGATTATACTCAGATTTATAAGTTATTTCGCGACGTAGATGGTAAGTGTGCTATTAGCTAATTGCTAGTAACTATTTTCAGCAGGTGAAGGTTTATGTTAAAATTGGTGAGCGTTAAAAATGTTTTGGCTAAACGATACTATAACTAGAGAGAGGAGCTACGAGCGCGCCACGGCGGCGGCGCGGGCCGCAAGTCGGGCGGCGACTTCAGCGATGTTGACACGGCGAACGCACAACGCGTACTCGTTGGGGGCTGTTCGAAAATCAGAAATACCGTAGAGGAAGAAAAAAAAAAGTAAAGAAATAAGGGATATTTAAAATGTGTTTTCTCTTTCTAATTCGTGAATTGACAAAGGAAGAAAGAAATCTTTACACGAGAAATTAATGATCACAAGTCATACGAGAACCGGAATCAAGTCGCTGGATAAAAATGGCGTAATTAGCGAAATTGGATCGGTTATCAATAAAATAGTAGAAAAAAAAGGGCAATAAAATTAAAATGGATACCGTCCTTTTGAGCGACGCGTGATTCCGGTCCTCGAAGCACTCACCAATCACCAGTGAAACAATGTAAACACACTCTGATGAACCACGCGACGGGCACATTCGCGAGCTACATTAAATCCGATCACGATAAATTAAATATGAATCGACAAAGAAGCTATGAGATTAGTGTACGTGCGAAAGTAATCACGGTCCGAAGTTAAAACGGGTGGAAAAAAAAAAAGTATGGAGGGAAAGCCCAAACAGATGTCGAGCAGGCTCTAATGGATGTTTCTTAGAAAAATAACAATGAAATCTTGGACAAATGCAACGAACACATACAATAAGCACGTTTGAGCGAAATAAGCCGCGGATTCGAAATGTTGCGTATGGATCGGGTGAGGGTAGCACTTCGAACTGATGGATAGAATTTAAATTAATTAAGAGGCGAAAAACTATATAAAGTCGGGCGGCGACTTCAGCGATGTTAACACGGCGAACGCTCAACGCGTACTCCGTCGACACTGATATATGTATGTATTTCGGTTCCACGACGTTAGCTCGAACGGTTTTCAGACGTTTGCCCAAATTTGACTAGAACACACAAAAAGCAGAACACGCGTCACTAGAACACAAATCATCTTTATTCACAACAAAAATTAGGTACCCAGACGTTTGCCTAAATGAAAAAAATGCAAAATTTTCGGAATTTTTAAATTGAAATGAAAAACATTTTATACGAAACCGAAAACACAAAAATTTGTTTTTACTCGAAAATCATCGGTATATATCGTTTGAAAACTGTTCAGTACGATAAACGACATCTAGCAAGGAAGTTAGAAACAAAAATTATATGGATTGATATTTTTGAAGTGGTTCTTTTTTAAGAAAATATTTTTTGAAATTTTTGAAAAATCGGTTTTTGTAAGTAAAAGGTTTTTTTTGAAAACTCAAAGTTGAACTTAAAACTGAAAACCAAAAAGCAGAACGGAAAAAAATACGGTTCGAAACCCAAATGAAATTTTAAAATTTTCCACAAAATCTTTTCCGATTCCATTTTGTAGATTGGCATCACCGAACAGTCACTCGCGAACTGTCAAAAGCGATGGGTGACAGCGAGACGAATCGACGCTTAAAAGAGGAAATAATCAAATCTCAGTGTCGCGCGAAAGCCTCCGGAATTCACGTCGACCGTTTGAAAGTATTGTGCAAGTTCGCTTGCGAGAACATCTCCGAAGATCGGTCGACTCGTTCCCAGAGGCGGAGGACGGTCGCGTCGGTGTCCTTTTGGATTGCAGCAGTCGCAGTGTTCGTTGTCGCAGTCGCTATACGATTTTTTGACGTTTTCGAAGACGTTGCAGCCGCTCGTTGCCTGCTGCCCAACAATTACTTGATATGGGAAGCTACCAGGCCTATATCCGATTGTGCCTTCTGTCAAGGAGTTTCGGGACCTATTATTTTGCGCAATATCACCAAAAAACAGTTTGAGGTATTTATATTTCAGTGTTTATGTTTAGTAGACGATCCACTTCCCATATGAGGGTTCCAAAGCAAGATTCTAGTTTTTTTGAAAAATATTTTTTTGTTAAATAGTATAGTTTTTCTGTACCAATGTAATAAAAATCATGAAACGTCAAAATCTCGCGTACAAAATTTTGCTATTCATCGAAAACATGTGGAAATGTTAATTAAATCATTGTCGTATAATTTGCAAATGTTTTCAGTGACTAATTTTGTGTCCTTGCCTTTTATAATTAGTAATAAAAGATAAAAGATGGTGTGTGGAAGATTTTTTGGTTTTTATGCGCATGTTTGAGGATGAAATATTTATCGAAAATGATCTTTTTCTGGGAAAAAATGCTGAGATACAAACTTTGAAATATCTGAAAAAGAATTGAATGGATTTTGGAATTTTTTATGTTAAAATATGGAAAATATGAAGTCGCAAACAAAAAATAAGTGACGGCAATTATATCAACAATAAACAATAAAACTTATCTGTTGTGTGCTAATGTTCTTCAATTTAATAATTTATGTATGATGAGAATATGGGCGTAGATTTGGAACCCAACCATCTATATTTATTCATGTATAGGAGTCCCTTAGCGAAGTAAACTCACTACTGTTTATATTCAGTTGTGTATTTTCGGTTTTCATTGTTCACTTTTGTATTTCCAGAAATATGCATATTCATCCGGACCGATTGTCGTCAAAGGGGCCGTGTCGCACTGGAAAGCCATGGATAAGTTCGATTATGACATGTTCAAATATTTATATGAGCACACCGACGGTGCATATGAAAGTGTTGAAGAAGGTTGTCAATTTTTAAACTTCAAATCTGACCTTTTCACTTTGAGAGAAGTTTTTTCGATGTCGGATGAAAGAGCGAAGCATCGACCTGGTGAAGAGCCGTGGTATGTTGGATGGTGAGTGCTCTTTTTCCTTTCAAATTTTTCAAGTTATATTCAGTGATGCTTAAGTTTTTTTTTTAATTTTAGGGGAAATTGTCATCCTGAAATATTGGCTGAAATAAGAAAGTATTACACTTATCCTGAATTTTTACCAGAAGACTCAGAATTACCGAATTCTGAAAACATCTTTTTTGGTTACGAACAAGGTGCCGTTATGCATGTGAGTTGTATTTCGATTTCAAAATACAACACCGTTATATTTTTTTATTCTAATTTATTATTTTTAATTATTTAGTTGGATTATATACCTCGTCTCATGTGGCAAGGACAAATCAAAGGGAATAAAACATGGAATTTAGCGCCCATTCCTGAATGCGATCATGTGTGTAAACCCTTTACATTCTATGTGGAACCAGGAGACGCTGGTATGATTTTATTTTACCACCAATGTAATCTCAAATAATGCACATAACATATAATCTTTGGTTTGTTTCAGTTTTGTTGGATACCCGCATATGGTACCATGCAACATATATACCATTTGGTCAGTTTTCTTTAACAGTACAATCGGAATACGGCTAGAAAATTCAGAAGAATGTTTTGTATTTTATTTGATCTTATGCATAAAATGTATTTTGATCTAGTATGTAAATATTGTGAAAAGTAGTTAGAACTGATCGCTTTAAATTGCTAAATAATTTATCATATATCTTTTAAATACTGTGCCATAATTTGATTTTGTTTTTTGATATTTAGATGTTTAAAGCATATTTGTATTTATATTTTTGGATTTTATTTATTGTTTGTTGAAAATGTATTTTTTGTTGTGTCATAAAAAATAATTAAAAAAACCACAAATTTGAATTAAAGAATTACTAATACTTAAAGTAAGAACATTATTAGTAAATAATGTACTTGAATCTTTCTATGGTAATTGAAATAATCTTTTTGAGTGCCTTATTTTATCTGTATGCATGTTTATTAAATGCAGAAGTATTTTAACTACATGTAAACAGTTTACGTTAAGTATTATTGTAATTTTTTGATAATTATACTGTGGAAAATTATTACTTCATTTTATAATGAGGTATGTGTTTTTTATACTTCTGAAAGGTGGCTTATATATGTTATAAAATGTATTGTATGAGTAACAAAGGTAAAAAATTTGATCATGATATTCAATGGGAATTTTATTGAATATTATATTGAGATCATTTATATTGCTGTTCAAAATTTTATGTATGGATGTAAACATATTTTTTTATATTTATTTAAGTATGAAGAGAATTTAAGAGAGATGAGAATATATTCCTCAGTACTTTTGAATGGACAAACGACAAAGAAAATATTCTGGATTAAAACTGATTTTTTTTTTCGTATAATATTGATCTTATTATGTATATCTGATTAGTTTCTCGGTTTAATTTTTAATTTATTTATTGTCGGATAGTGTATTTACAATTGTAAAGTATTAAAAAAAAGTCTTCGTGAATGCCAAGTTTCTTTTTTACAAGAAAATTTTTTACTATAAAATTACGATCCATATTCTTGTTATTTTTTTGTTTTATTTTAGGTATTTCAAAGTGCTTTTATTTTGTATATATGACTGAAAATATGTGTAGCATAACAATAATGATTATTGACTGCAGTTGTATGAAGAATAATGAGTTTTTATGCTAAACTCATAGTATGTTTCAACTTTCAAATCGAATATTTGAATTCATTTGATTTGTGGTGTCTTATATTATAGCATTAAACACAGATATTTATATTTTATACGAATAATTATATAAATTTATCGATTATAAAATAAGATAATATTATTCATTATATATTAATCAAGCGATGTCTTCTAAAACATACAATAATAATTGTATTTTCTTCTGTGTCATATATAACCTAGTCAAAAACATATTTCGATATACAAATTAGAGTCTAATCTAAAGTTTTTTAATTTTATTTTCATTATGACTGCTGTATTTAGTTTTCATTACATTTTTAATTTTAAAAGAAATAGGTCTATTTTTCGATTAATCTTTGTTTGGAAAAAACTCTTTTGAATATATTAACAGAATTAAATAATTCTATATTCAGTTTCATTTTAGATGCCCAAATAATTGACTTGTGTTTTACAATTGAAAAAGAACTTTGATTCAGATTTCTTAAATTATTTTTTATTTGATTTTATTTAGATGCTTTTTATGAGTCTCGTCATTACTATCAATTCAATTTTTGTTTTGGGATGATGTTCACCGTAATTATTTTTTTTTAGTTAATTAAAATACGGTACATAATGTTGAAAAAATTATATTGTAAATAACTTAGTCATTTTAATGCCAAAAACCCTTGTCGTTCAAATTATTTTCTAACTTCTTGCCAAAATATATTTACTTTTTATATTTGTAGTCTTTATGTAAAAATTAAAAAAAAAATGTAATCCAATTTCTAGATATAAGAAAAGGTTATATATATATATAAAGAAAATAAACGTTTTTTTATATACTTTTATTATGTATGTACACAAATGAAAGGTCTGAATACACCAGATAATCACACAAAACACGACTAATATCTTATTCAGTGGTTCTTAACCTTCATCACAACTTCCGTTCCTCTCATTTTGCCGAAGCATTGATAATATACGCTTGATCGGAGAAATAAGTAAAATTTTAATATTAATATTCGGTATGTATTAATGTCAACACATTTTTTGAATAAAATTTTTTATTAAGTCTTCACGAGATTCAAATTCAACCCACGCTGACATCAAATTTAAGCTTAATTTAATGGAGATGGTGATATGATGATCGTTTATTATGAACTAGTCTTATATTTATTCAAATAGATAAATACATACAAACTTTAATATGTTTATAAAATAGTATTGAATTAAAATATTTTTGTGGTAAATTGTTGATTTGACCAATTCAAAAGCTACTCAAAATAACAATTTAAGCACTCAGTCATCATCTCGATAGATGAAAAAAGATGTTTTGTAATCACATGAAAACATGTATGAAATGAGATATATATACATATATATTTTTTTTTTTTTGTAAAAAACTTGTTTACCTATTTATTTTATTAATTTTCAGGACACATGTAGGCTCAGAACCACTGTTTTATATAACATTGATATATTTTATTCAAGATTTTTTTGAGTATTTCACAAGATAGTTGAAAAGTCAAGGTAATAAACGAAAAACAAGACGAACCGGCTGCTAGATTAATATGACCTGTCTTTAATGCATGGTTGACAAGTATATGGAATTTTTCTATGAAATTGTAAAAAATATTAAAAATAATTCTTACTGAAATACTTAAACATCTATCTTTCATATAAAACGGCTTTGCCCAGATTTTAGTGATACACATTAAATGCTTTATATAGATTTAAAAGAGTTGCCATTTGTCTAAAATAGCTTCTTTGATAGCATCAACATATTGTGCGGGAACCCAATACACCCAATAGCGAGAAGCTTCTGTAGGTCCAAGTTGAAGAGCCTGAAAATATAAAAGAAACAGTAAAATAAATCATTCATCGAAAATAACATTAAATAAATGATGAAGACCATTATGTGATATTCTTCATGCCCTTTTATTGGTTCAGAAGTAATAGCTGAAATACATAAGATATTATGAAGAAAGAATCATGAAATGCATATTAGAAAAAAATAGATATTTTACATTTTATGGAAGTTAACGCTAATTTTTCAGTTCTTTCTCGAGTTCCTACCCACACTTGATCGAGCTCTAACTTGAAGGTGAGCCTGACTTTTCCTCCATGTTTATTTAACATCCCGCTTAAAGGAACCGGAGGCAAAGGTTCCTGAAAATATAATGAATAATTATTTATAGCATAAATTGTCGTTCAAAATAAAATGTGAAAGTTACTTTAGTTCCTAAGAGTCCAGGCATCGCATCAGGGGGTATACCCTTATCCAAAACTTTTCGATGAATTTTTTGTTCACATAACGGCTCTTTTGTACTAGTAGAGCTGGAAGATTTTTCATCAGTCGAATACGGCTGAAAACAAACAAAAACAGATTGTAGCAACGCTAGACACAACACTCAACGAATAATTAATTTATTACCTGTCGCGAATTAGTAATAGCCAAAATGTCATTAATTTTAGATCCGACCACCATTACTTTACATCCGCTAACTATTCCTGCACTTCTAAGCGTCATTTCATCTTTAGCCATACCTTTTATCATAATTTTTTGGGCATTTTGGACCACGCCAATAATGCCTTCTAGATGCACCTTCAGGTCCTTGATAGTCTTATCCCATCCGAATAAAATATCATACTTATTTTTATTAAAAACCACCTTAAAATCGATCATTTCATTGGCACCCTCTTTGAGGTCATTTTCCATGCAGTCATCTTCTATAGTTTCTATTTGGGCTTTATTAGTCTTTTTGGTATCAGTACAGTCTATATCCTCTGCAGGACGAGGTGACTTTTCCGAAGCCGGAGCTGAATTTGGATCACAGTTTTCTAGAACATCATTTTTTTCTGACTCTAAAAACACGACACACAATAAAACAAAGAAAAATCATCGACAGCACACATATGTGAAAGAATAAAGTTTCTGAAAATGAATCTAAACAATCTTATTATTATTAAAGGTATTCAAGGCAAAAAGTTATCATCGATAAGAAATTTCGACGATAATATTATGATATGAATGGGCCATTGTTATGAAATATTCAATCTTTGAGGTGCCGGGTGATATTAGAGGTTGTATCGATGTGTGGTATTGAAAAATTAAGGAAAATCGATAATGTCAGTTGCGAATTTCGATAGTCATGATGGGACAAAATCTTAGAACACTCACCCATGTTGCCCACACGATGACAACATATACGTCAATTTTTCATATGTCAGCCGTTTAGTATCATCCAAGCTGCCGGTCACTTTCTGCCACACAATCTTATTATTTGCAATTGAAAATGTACGCTGGTGAAGATTATTGACTTTCGAATAATGCGCGGTTGAATAATTAGAATGATAATAAATTGATTATCGGTATTAGAATGTATAAACACGTTGATTGTTGAATAAACAAAATTAAGGTATTGAACTAAGGTGACCATTTTTTTCAAAATCAAAATCAGAAAATTTAAAAAAGAGAGAGAGGCACGAGTATTATCGTTTGTGAAAATATTAAATCAATTACAACGTTTATGAGTAAATGTATTTTATAAATTATAAAATAACATCTCATAAGTAATATAGAGAATGTAAATAACAAATAGGTGTATTGCCGTTTTACAGTTATTACAAGAAGGAATATACATATTTACAACACTGAAATATGTTGAAAATTATTATTATTCTTTTAAATAAATCATTTTTGATTTTGTAGTCGTAAAATAGTGTACTGGTTTTGTCTTACGATTAATCAGGACAGAGATCCTTAAAACTAATACAAATGGTCACATTAAATTAACCATACAACAAATAATCAGTTGATAAATATAAATAAGTCGAATAAATAAATTTTTTTGTTTATTAAATCCACAAGTATGCAAATATAATTGATATTTGTTTAATAGATTACTTTGACCAATGATTCCATGGAAACCATAGTTGTACACATGACTCAATTTATACTTTTTAAATAGTCAGTATACATTTTTAACATGGATCTGGATGATCCTTTAGGAGATATTTTGAGTGATGATAGTAATGATAGTTTTTTTAATGATGATAAATATAAAAAGAAGACTCCCGTTTCTAATGTTGGTGCAAAAAAGCTTGATTTGTTTGGGATTGAAAGTGGACCCAAGTCAACCGAGTCCCTTAATTTAGGAAAAGATAAATCTAATGATGACTGGCTTGGTTTAGACGTGAACGAAGATAAAAATATTCTTCAAAGCGATACTAAGAAAGTAGAAACAAAATTTGTTCCAAGTGTACCTTTACAAAAACCTTTAGACAGTGATGTGAAAAGTACATTGAGTGTTCAAAAAATTATTAAACCAACTATTCAAGCAAATCAATCAGATCCACTGGAATTCTTGGGTGATTTAAAATCAGTTACTTCAGGAAATGTGAGAAAACCAGAAAGGAATACTAAGGAAACATTAGATTTAGATGAATTACTTGGACCGAGAAATCAGTCTGATACTTCTAATAAGTCTACTTTGATAAATGAAAAAAAGGCAGTATCGTTAGCAAATTATACACCTACTTTTTCTAATGCTCCTAAAAGAGAAATATTAAATTCAGAACCAGAACCAAAACCTAGACTTAAAACTGCTATTACCGAAAAACCCAAACAAGCAAATGAACCCAAAATTTTGTCAAAGCCAAATATACCAGAAAGCAAAGAAAATTTAATATCAAATAGACGACAAAAAGTTAGTAATGATTGGTTGGGCCTATTCTCTGATACACAAGATGATTTCATAGAATCAAATTTAGATAAGAATGAATCTTTATCAAATTTATTAGCTAAGTCAAGTATTGAAGAAAAGCCGCTACCATTAAAAGAAGAAAATGTCCCTGTCACTGGGAAACCTACAGGAAAAAATACTATCCCACATAAACAATCTGATATAATTGGTGCCAATGAAAAATATTCTATAGAAATGGACAATCGCTTTGGAAAAATAGGACTTCCAGAACTGATAAACAATCCGGTTCTTTCTATGGCTTCAAATATAGATATCGAACAACAAAGTGCTGCTGTATGTTTGCAGCAGCAAGAATCTCATTTAATGGTTGCTCTTCAAATGAAAGCCCAAGAAGAAAAATTAGCTGCATTGCGTGGTAATATTTCTTTGAATATTAATTTAAAAAATATATGATTCTAGATCAAAATTTCAGTCTTAAATCATTTATATATAAAATTTCGTTCTAGAAAGACAAATGGAAACACATAAAGTACAAAAAGAAGTAGTAACAGCCCATCGTGAACAACTTAACGATATTTTGAAAAGACAAGCTGATCATCGATCACAGTTGCAAAATATTATCGGAGAACATCAATTAAGAATCAATAAACATATAGAGGTGATATCATTAGTATTTGCCTTATATTCTTAATATCAGATACCATTTTAAGTAACATAAATTGAATTTTGTTTGCAGCTTTTATTAAAAGCACCTGAATCAAATATTAATGTTGATGAAAATATGCAGAATTATAAAGACTCCAGTAATTCATTTTATGAAACGACTGTAAAGATTGGAAAAAATAATGAAAAAGGGCAACTAGAAGAAACAATTAATAATATCCGAGAAAGCTATGAGAAAGAGATTGAGTTAATTGAAAGCTCATACAAGTAATGTATTAAAAAAATTATTAAAATACCATCAAAATAAGTATCATTATGAAAAATGTTGGTTTTAGGAGACAAATTTCAATTTTGAACGAATTGCTAATTAGCATAGAAGAACGAAATAAAATTGAAATGGAAAAAAATTCAAATCATTTATTAGGGCATATAGAAAAACTTGAATTAGATAAAATTAAGATCACTGAATATTTTGAAAGTCATATAAAATTGACAAGAGAAAAGCAAAAAGATGAAATTGATGGTATTGAAAAGAAGCACATGGAAAATATTGAAATATTGCAAAAACAACATCATCTTGTAATTTCTAATATAAGGTTGTTGAAAAAAGATAATATTCTTCAAAATAATTAATGTATTGTTAAATTAGAATTTGAAATAATTTTCAGGGATTCAATACAACTTGAAAAAGCTACAATAAAAGAAACAACAGATTATTCACAACAGTTAAATCACATTGTTAATGATATAGAGCAAAATAATAAGATGTGCTGTAATGTGATGGAAAAATTAGAAAAGGTTTCTAATGTAAACGAATCTGAAAAATTAGAATTATTGAAAACGAAAGAGGAGTATTTGAACCGTAAATTCATCAAATATTTTGATATACATACTTCAGTATTATTATTTTTATATATTAATAAATTTCATGAAATTTAAGGAATGTTAAGCAATTTAGAGAAACAAACTACGGTTTATGAAAATGAATCAAAAGATACCAAGTCTTTATTGATAGCATTTGAGCAAAGATTAAATCAACAAAAATTAGTAATATGATAATATGTGACAGTAATATTAATGTTGAAAAGTTTTATTTCGTATCCATGATTTTATTATCATTTTAGCTGATAGATGATGAGAGACAAAGGATAAAGCAGAAAGAAATTGAGTTATCTAATGAAAGGGATATTATGAGAATAGAATATGAACAATTAAAAAATAAATTAGAGCATGAAAAGGAAATATTCAGGGTATCATTAAAATACATTGGAAAATTTTTACATTTATAGTTGAAATAATCGCTATCAATAATATTGTGTTGCAGAAAGCTAGTGTTGAATTTGAAACAATAAATGCAAATTCAAAAATCGACATTGAAGAGAAATTGAAAAAAATTGAATTAGAAACACTTTCTTTAAAAAATGAAAATAAAGCGCTTGATGAAAGTAAAGCTGAAATTCAGGTAAACATCCTTCTAAACACAAAATCAAAACCAAAGTTTTTGTAAATAAATTATTTGTACTATCAGATCATAAAATTGAAATTGGAAAATGATATAAAAGAACTAAACGAAAAAAAGAAATCTATTCAAACAGAACGAGATAAATTATATGAAAGTGAAATGAAAATATTAGAAAGGTAACATATTTTGCATTTATAGTTTTATATGATGATAGTTTTATGAAATTGTACTCAATCAAATGATTTCAGGAGTAAAGACTTAGAAGCATTAACAAGAAATGCTCTTGCTAAACAAAAGTATGCAGAAAGTAAATTTGTTGAAACATCTTATGTTCAACGGAGATATGAAGAAAAATTAGCCAAAATTCAGGAACAATCTTTATCATTAAATGCACGCGAACAACAGCTGGCCAAAGAAAAAGTTGCATTATCACGTGAACGTTTATTGCTTTATAATCAACGTTCAGAAAATGAGTATGCAATATGTAGCACATGTAGAGCTTCTAATATACCTCAAAGATTAGTTGATAATGAACATAGTGACATGACAAAATTTTATAGTGAATATGTCGATACAACTCATTTTTCATCATTTCCGACGAATAATAACAATTCAAGACTCAAATGGCTTGAAAACAAATTAGATAATAAAGATTTAAAGGAAATTAAAGATGATTTGAATAATTTAGATAGACAAAGTAATAATCATGAATGTGCTAACGGAGCTGTAAATACAGCATTGAATAAAGATGATAACATTAATGTTCCTGTGAAATTTCAGGTAAAATTTAACTTTTTTTCAAATAAATTGCTTGATTTTTTTTACATACAACATTGATTTCAGGAAATGGTTGATCCAAAATTGATGGCACTGAAGTTCGATTTATTTGAAAGAAATAAGTATTTATAAAAATGATATTAAGTACTGATATTAATTTAAGTTCATCTATATTATTATAAAAGTGAAAGTTTGTCTGATGTGAGTTTCTCTCAAAATAATTAAATTGGGAATTTTATATAAGTAAACATTATACATAAAAATATAAATATTTTGTTTTATTGAAACATTAAAAAACTATTTTTTTAATGAGATATTTCACAATAATGGTATACAAATTTCAATTTAGAATAAATAATTTGACTTTTTCACAATTATTTTTTATTAAAAAAGATGCAAGAGAGATTTATCGAATAAGTAAGTAAGCTAATTGTATGCTGAAAAATGAGCTTTTACGACATTCAAATAGGATTATTTATTTACGTGAAACGAGAACGTTAAAAATATAAGACTTCATATTAAAAACTGAAATTTGTACAAAATTTTGATATTTTCACAATTAAATACTTCCAAGGACTGAAAATTTTTGAAGTTCTGATTTGTTTTCAATAGAAATAATTCGTCAAGTATTTCAAATCAATTTATCCGTAATACGATCAAACAACGAAAATACTTTGTGTTTATATAAGCAATTAGGGTAATTTGCTTGTTTTAAATTACAAAAAGTATTATTCAGAAACCAAATTATATTATTATAATTTCGTCTAGTTAACGAGACTACTCGAGTGCTCTTTGAATGGGCCGCTCGCTAATTTCCAGCAACGTGCAATCGCCGAGTTTCACCGTTATAATTAAAAAGTTGCATGTTGAAAAGCAGTAGCTTTTCCTCTTTCCACGCCGATAATTTTGTTCTAAATTAGTGTGCTGTGTTTGGAGAGCGTTGTTGTCAAATACTGTTGACGAAATGGAAATGGCGCCGTTGCGCATTAGACGTCGGGTGGTCAGCGGGGCGCAATGGTTTTATGCTTTTCATTTACACGATAATCATATTAGTTTGTTGAAAAGATAAGTTTACGTGTCGGTAATTTTCAGAGTTAACATAAATATTTCCGTAATTTTATAGATGAATTGATATCTTTTCAGATTCAAAAAGTTTCGAATATGATGAGTTTTTTTTAAAAATGTAATTTAATAGTTTTCATTTATAATATATATGAATATCAAAGAAATTTGTTGTGGATTTACAGTAGTGTATTACTTTTGACATTCATATAAACAGTTAGCTTTCAGAAATTTTATACACGACAAACAAAAATTTCGTTCAACAACCGAGCGTAGCAAACGAAGCGGCGAACGACCTAAATCAAAACAGAAGGCTACACGAATTGCAGAAAACTATCCAAACAGTCTTATTATTGTTGACGATGAGAATTTACACTTGCATAAATATGAATAAAGTCGTCTGGCATTGTCGCATGCAACAGTTGACAACGCCGGAAGTTTCGCATCACAATGGCGATTCTTGGCCACAGTATTTAGTTCACAATCGTGACCGCCATTGTTCTCGACCTGAAAAGATACAGTGATATCCAGTAGGATTTCAAATATATTGTTATATCAAAGTCCTTTTGAAGTTCCGATACGATTTTGATAAGTTCAGATCCACGGGTTTGGAGTTCCTTCCGTTGCTTTGTCAATTTCTGGATCGGTAAAGAAAAATTATTTTCATTTGTCGAATTGTTTGATACTCTATAATAATGCTGAAATAATACTCTATAATAATGCTGTTTGTTAGGAAAACTAAAGATTGTTTTTTAAAATATGAGTATTTTCATTCTTATTACCCGTTTTTCTGACGGAATCTACATTACAGCAATTTGTGTGAAACTAAATCGTAATGATTTATGTCTTGTATGACGTTTACGAATATAACTCGCAGAGATAAGCTTTCCAGTAACAGTTAAGCGGTCGCAAAATGAAACAATAGAAACCTTGATGAAGAGACGAAGAGATTCGTGTGATACAAAGCCTCCCAGAAGACACGTCTCTCACGCGGAGAATTAACACAGATTAAATTTGAACACAAAACGACTCGAGTCTCCGCAACTGAGTCGAGGGTGGCCCATCGACTGAATAAATAAAAAACGTATCATGTATATAACCAAAGTTTTTCAGAAAATTAGTCGGTCGACATTCGGGGTTCGATTTGAGGTAATATTTCGTGTTTTTTTGATTTCTAACGAGGCGTCGATAAAAATTCGAGTTTAGGTGCGCTTTGACGATGGCACGTTCGCAATAACGGGGGTTGACTTTTACTGGGGATGAAAATATCTAGCACGAACGTATTGGTCGCATGTCGTAAAAGCTCACATCTTACGCCCTCTTCGTTCACCCTACATCCTTTATGTGACAGGGTTGCGACTGTAAGTTCACAAAAACAAAAAAAAAAAAACTAAAAATATTTCAACTATAACATTTTCGAATTATTTATTCATCCGAATATAAAATTTTTGGATATTTCGATCGGTAGTTTATTTTCGGAACATTTTATGACACGCAAGAAAAGGAAAAGGGCCATATGAGGATGTGACGAAGAAGAGGTCGTGGGTAGAAGGGAAAAAATGGCACATACATGGAATGGCATGGAGTTGAGAAAAAACCAATTGGTGGTGGATCTCGTCGCATATCGTACAGCAGCTGCCAATCAAGAGGAAACGTATTTTAGTTTGACGCAGAGGGTCTCTTTTTAGGTCACCGTCTCCTCATTCACATTCGTGTGATGAAAAATAAGATTTTTTGCTCCCCGAGAATATGGAGATAGTGTTCTTTGGCGAATTTGTGATTTTCAACAAACTCGATTTATACGAATAGTCAATTAAAATTTGGAAATAATGTATTATAAATCGTCATTTAAATTTTACATCGAGTCAACATATTGCATAAATGCATAATTAGATTCAATCAGGTTTGAAACGAGCTTTAAACAAGAGCACGGGAATCAAAAGCGGACATGTGGTACCTGGATGTAATCAAATTAGTGCGATGACATCCCACTGGAATGGGATGCACATGCAATTAACGAACATTGATTGAACTTGTTGAGTGTCGAGTGCAGATTCCTATGCAGATTCGCAGTTCCATCGAGTTTGAGATCGTGTGAACGAATCGATGGATTTGTATGATTGGTGAAATTCTTTTTGCTAAATAAATTGGTCGTCAAATTCAGGCGATGAAATTTTATTGTGAAAATTTCAGTATTTCGTATTATAATATTTTAGATTCATTGAAGAGGATAAATTGTGATACGATTAATTAAAAGATGCTTTGATCTTCTTATGGGATCAACGAAAGAATAATGTAATCGGGATGTAATGCGATTTTTGCGTTCTCATCTCTTTTAGAATATTTTCGCATAATGCGTGCGTGTACTCTCCCATTGTGCTTAGAATGCGGAAAAACCTCAATTTATATAATAAGAAATTACGATACTATACAAACACAATTTATATAATATGAATTTAATTTATAAATAAAAAATAAGTTTATCATTTAAATTCTATATTTAGGTAATAACTTTACAGGATATGGAAACGAGCACGCGAGCGCCTAGCACTTTCGCACAAAGCCGACAATCACTCGACGCGATAATTAAACTGGGGTCGTGCACATCATAATCGGAGGTGTACCGCAATTTGGAACACATCCTTGTAAAGTCGAAGAGAGCTTTTAATTACTTTCCATGCTGAACAAACACGCGTGCTTCTTTAATGAATAATTGACGGTGCGCGGTGTACAGAGGGCGAACAACAAGTACACAAGCGCACACGGCATGTGTCGCATACAACGTTCTAAAAGCCATTGTTGTCCAATTTTATCATTGAAAATATTGGATGTCATTGAAGAATTATCATTTTCAAATAATATATTTAAAGGATTCCATTCGTTCTTAACTAAAGAATGATTTTTTTGTGTACATTTTGCACGAGAATTGAAATGTGTACATTCGAAAAAATATCTGTACCTTAAAACGAATAAAACGTGCACTAGAATGAATATAAATAAAAGTTGACAACGCCGCAAATGCGGACAGGGCGAAATACCAAACGCACGACCATTATTCACAACATTCATAATATAATCAAATTTTTAAAATGTAATTTTAATAAAAAAAACATTGACAGTTAACAGTTATATTGTATTGTCTGTGGAAAAGGACTTTACTCTGGTGACGTTGCTGCCTTTTGATCTTGATCATTTCAACGCATAAAATATGTATTTTTTATATTGTTTATTTCATATTAATGCTCACTTTATAAGCATACATTTTTTTGATTGCACACTACAAATGAAATGATGCTCACTACGAGATTCTTTAATGCACCAGAAATATTGCACATTATTCAAATGCACAAGTATTTATTTTTAAGAAACAATCTATATTTTTTCAATACACAGTGAAATCGCACTCACGTATTATATACATATACATTTCAATTATGTTGGCTACTTCAAAATTGAGTATTCCCGTTTTAGACAACATACTTACATACAATCGAGACTATACAGCAGTATGGGATTCCCTTTGTGACAACGAGAGTTTGCCATCATCGTGTATTCCGTTTCAGCAACGGTCGTCCGAACATTGCGGATTCGACTCGTAAATAAAGCATTTTACGGAATGCTGAAGAACAGGTATGCATGCGGGTGTGTTTTCCGGCACAATAATTAAAACGACCCCTGAAATTGTCCGGGTGGTGCTAAACGTTTATTTAAGACTTAACAGCTTTTTAAATCAGATTTTTTAAATATAACGTGTCTGAAACATATCTAAAAACTTATTCGAAAAAGAAAAACCTCCGAGTTTCGAGCGTTAAATTTTTCGCAAACGAGCCGGAGCGTTAAGGTAACGAGGTCTCGTGTTCTTTGTCTCCTCGGTCATCGCCATTTCGCGTTTTTTTTCATACTTGTTTGTCCCGAAGGAGAGGCTGAGATCTATGCCGTCGTAATGAGCCTCTTCGAAACGGAGGGAGATAAGGCTTTTCAGCTTTCAGGAGGCCGTAAGGACCTCGCGACAAGGACCTCTCCGTGGAATGTTTCGTTCTCGAAACTTCGGAATCTGAAAGATCAGAATTGGAATTGTATCGTGTGCTTGTGCGGTTGTGTGGGAGGATTTTCAGCTGGTGGGAATAGATCGTTTTTGTAGAATGTAGGGTTGAGCGGTTTACTATGTCTGAAATAGTATGTAAATGTATAGTTGTAATAATTTAATTTATTTATATTTTTTTATAAAATGTTTTTTGTTTCGTAATTTATAATAAAAATCTTATTTAGCCTGAACGAGATTGAAATTAAATCATAGGTTTATAAATTTGAATTTAAAATAAGTAAGTAATAAATTTTGTAAATCTTAATAATTTTATGAAAATTAAATTAAATATTATATAAATAGCGATGGATAGGATGTTATATATTTTATATCAAATAAATGTATATTTCTTTACACGAAAAAGCTCCCTTTTCTAGCATCGAGTATTTGAATCGGAAAATTTAAGAATTTCCATCCGCAAAAACGACGTCGCAATCTTTTAACGTTCCACAATAACCATTCCGTTTTCGAAACGGTAAAAACGTAGGATCTATAAATCGCCATAATTTCCCCTTTTTTACTACCGTGGCAATAATTGCTGGCCGATTTTTGTTTTGCTGGAACGTTTGCGGTTCACGGTAATTTAGGATGCACCTGAAAGGTTTCACACCATTTTCCGCTCCAGCGGTCGCCAACCGTTTCAAATGGAGGTCTATGTAGATCCATGGTCCTTTGTGTGGTTCTATTTTATGAGTTTCGAGCAGGGGATGGAACGTTTCGATTTTTATAATACCACGTGAATGAGTAGAATGACAAAGCTGGGGATAAGAAGAATCAAATTAAATATTTTGATTTCGGCTGACAAAGATGGAGGCGGATCAAGTTTTTTGCCGTGAAAGACGCTAAGATGATTATGTGTGGAGATACGATAATGGGAAGTTGTATCAAATATGATTTTTATTCTGATGGGAAAATTGTTGAAATTGAGTTTTGTAATTGAAATGTAATATTTTTGTAGGGAATGGAGTTATTTTGGATTTCATATACTAAGTGCGTTAGGGATCGGCGAATAAAATTTTATATTCTTACTTTTTGTCTCAAAGGCAATTTCCCTTTTCACATTTGGGCATTTGACTGTGACGATTTCTATCTCTCTTCACATTATTTTTTTTTTAAGAAACGCTTTCAAGGATAAAATGCGTTTATTGGGTGAAAATTTTCCGATTGTTGAATTTCCAACTTTCAGACATTTCCATATAAAAAATATCTCGATATGCGACCGAAATAAAAAATAAAATCTTCGCGCATATTTTCGCTTAAAAAAGTATTACGTTTTTTTTCGCATTACCGCGAAATTACAAAATCAATGGCTGACGTAACGCCTCGCCTCCGGTACCTCGCCAGGGGCCGTTAAATTTATGATCTTTTCGTAACGTATTCATTTGGGAAACACATTAGGCTCAAAATTGGGGAAATATTGCGGGGACACAATGAAAAAAAAATGCCGAAATAAAATAAAAATAACGGCGCAATGTCGAATTCGCTCCGTGATACGAATGTGAAAGCGTTCTCTATCGGTTTTTGAATTTTTTTTACCGCCATCTCTTTGCGTATACGTCTGCATATATATCGATGTAACGAAATCGTTCATTTTGCATAACGAATATATTAAAACGGAGGCATGAGGGCGGATCGGATTTTCGCGTTCGTAAAGGTTCGTATCGCATTAATTATTGTTTGGCGAAACGTTGTTTCGATAGCGATTTATTTCCCTGCTGAAAAAATTGGTTTTATAGATTTTTTACGAGAAGCTTTCAATCAATTTCTTTCCCTTGCCTGATTCGAAACTAGTGGCCGTCGAGGAATATTCCATAAAGCTTACATTTAAGCATTTTCACGAATAAATATCTATTACGTCGCCATACTTCAACTCAATTGGTTGCTTTTAATATTTAAAAGTGGGAATCATATTCTTTTGTAGTTTAATATTGTAATATGTCGAAATGCATCGTGAACAATCATATGTAAATATCTTATAAGAACACTCATCTTGTATCGAAAAAGCTCTTTTTCCACTCGTATGGCAATTTTCGACGATATGGAACTCTTTCTGATGCTTAAACCATAAATTATCTTCGATACGTTTCACACATGGCTGGCTATATGCCTTTGCGCCATATAAAATTTCATATGATGATAAAATTTTTATTTATATTTAACGCTCGGGAACGACATTTCCTAATATCTACGCTCCAAGTAAATATCGATTCGGCAAAGTTGAAAAATTTCGTTTGAATTTACAACGACTTAATTCAGACAAATTTCCACTTAAGCAGAGGGAGGAGAAAAGTTATTTGCGGTTCACAGACGGGTGGATAATTTATCGGAGATATATAAATAAAAGGTCATCGTAACCGATCGTTGATTGAAACACTCTGAAATAAATTCACATTAAGCCACGAAGTCGACGCACAAACGAAATTCGAATCGAGAGTAATCACACATCAATACAACAAATCGAATTTTACCCGTAAAGTACTCGAAAATAATTGATTTCTACGAAAACCGCCAAACATTGTGAATTATATAAAAAAAAAACATAGAATTCATCACTAAACAAAATTTTCATATTCGAACTTATATTAAAAACGCCTCCTTCATCTTCCAATAAATACCCCGTCCATTCACAAAACAAGTACACGCTTCATTTATTTTATCCATTCCATCCGAGACAAAGGTAATACGACATTGGAATATAATAATTCTTGGTATGCGAGCTAATCGAGCGCGCGAAAGCCTTCGCCTCGCATTATACGAATCGTCCGTCAGTGTTCCGCGATGTGTTCACACTACGGTGGCTTTAATATTCCGTAATTATTATCGTCGGCTATTTCCTCGCAGACGGAATAAATCATCGGGATTAGGTTTACGGCGACATTATCGCAGTGGAAGATGATGGGTAATGGACAACCGTTCTGAACTGTTATACGTTGACCCACTTTTATGGTACGTGTGTTGTTTTGGGACGGCACGTAACGATTTTTATATATTTTGTGTCGGTGCAGTGGTGAAAAATGTATTTTTAATATACGCTTTGCCGATTTATTTTCTGAATAATTTCGATGAGAATTTGCATGTTTTACGAATATTTTTAGATTATTCGATATGAAAATAAATTGAAATTTGATGCGTGGTGATTTTTATGAAATTTTTGATATGTACTCATCCCCCGAATTGCGCAGTACTCGTTTTACGCGGCTTCACTTTAGTGTGGTCAAGCGAATTTTTTTTTGTATATAAGTGAATTTTGAATTCACTACCTAAATTTAAAAAAAAAGTAAACATTGACTTCAGAATTCCTAAATGAAAAAACTACTCATGACCAAACCGAGTGTTCTCTTTAAATATGAAATAACTAGTATATAGGCCCGATGTCAATAACATCGGAATGTGTATGTGTTTATTTAAATGTCGATGCCCGTACCTGATTTGAATATTTAATATTTAATTAATAAAACCAGTTCATTTATTATTGTCACAATTACAATATATAGGCAAAGACAGAGGCAGTAGGTAATAAGCATCATATTATAGACGTTAATTGTATACGCATATAAAGATCATATTCGCGAAAAAGTCGCGAGTGTCATCGAACAGACACACACACACACACACACACACACACACACACACACATACACACAGAAATCCGTGATTATATATAGGGGATTGATTATTTGAAGTGATAACGATGAAAGTGATTTTGAACCAGCGAAATAGTAAAAAAAGTTGTTTTAAAATTTAGAAGACAAAAGCTAAAATGAGGATGAATGAACGTTATTTCAAAATAAATTAATAAATAAATACTTTTTTCATTTTTAATATTACATGTTTTATATTCTTTATGCGGATTTTTCTGAACCAATCTTCCTATTTCACATGGACTTAAAGCCTATATTTATTCGGCTTTTACTCTGGAACCTATCTCTTGTTTTTGTATGGGTTAATAGCCTTTTTTAACGCTGTATATCACGGAATGTATCTATCGCATAAATCAAGGGTTCAATCTATATTGTAATATTGCAGATACTCTAATTTCGTTAATCAATCGCAAAATACAAAAATACATATTTGAATAGCTTATGAATATTCTATATTTTTGCTTAGAGCGAATATAATATGTATGATCATTTCGGTGACATTTTTTCGCGAACAATTGACATACGAAACCTTTTGTTCCTGCACAAAAGGAAACGGAGAGGGAAGCCGTCGTCGCAAAGTGCTTCCATGGAAGTTTTCAAACATCACCGACGTTTCAGTATCGTTTTCGTACTCTCTTATTATGAGATAGCATTTCGAATATCGTATGTTTGTTACCGTAGTTGATATGACGACTGCAACTTTGTACATTTCCACAATGCGATCGAGTAAATCCCGCACTCAAAGATAAAGCTTATAATCTTGTAGGACCATCACGTTTTGTATTCGCATTGTTATAATGAAACTTTAGCTATTGTATCACATTGCGATGTAGAGTTAACGTATCTTGTTACGTTAGTGGAATATTAGAAGGCTCAATCGACGGTCGATGAACGTTCAAATTATTAACCCGTTTCCATAGGTATTCATGCAAATTTTTCAGCGGAGAGGGAATTTTCTTAATTAAAATTGATGCCTCTCAGCAAAGTTTGTTCTTTAATATTCACTAAAGATTTTTCAAACGTTTCATAAGATGATTTCTTGTTGGGAAGTTTTATTTTACTTCGAAGTTGCCTGAGTGGGTTGTGTATACAGCGTTCGTACTTTCGTTCCGTGCGTGTTACTTTTCATTTTATTAAAAAAACCGTGTTATGAAAAATAAATCGCACATTGAATATCAATTCGTCGTTATATTGTCGTTTTTATACGTATATTCAGTGAGATTTCTGGTGAAAGCGCGCAATGCCATTTTCGTAACATCTTCGGAAAGTGCGTAAGGAAAAACCTCAGGTATGGAAAACATTTCCATCAGAGACAAAGAAAGCATTCCTTCCACTTCGAGACGCCTGCGGAATATTATATTATTTTACGTGGGACGATATAGAAGGTGAAAGAAAAAGGAATTTGCCCTTTTTCTTTATTGCGCGTGTGAGAGTACATATGCATCACCATCTGAAAGCAGACTGGTAAGTATGAATATGAAACATCTATTACTCAAATTTATTTATTTTGCACCGCATAAATTTGAATATATTTTTGCTTGTATTGAAAATAAATATAAATGGATCATTTATGCAAATCCCCAACGTTCATACGAAGCTAGATAAAACTCTCTTGCTCAAAGTCATTTGTAGATCAAAATTGAATCGAATAAAAATATTTTTTATAATAAAATATTTATTTTTTATATGAATTGAATGTGTTTGTTTTGTAAACAAGCGTAATTCTATTTATTAGCCAGTCGTTAAGCAAATCTCATACGTTAACGGCCGTCGCGGGCGATTTCTTTCTCTCCGCCAACTTTCTTCAGTCGGACCCGAGAAAGTAGTTCATTTAACGACGTAGGCCTGTAAGGGAAAAAGAAAGCGTCTCTTTTTCTGCTTCTTCCGATCGGCAAAAAGTTTTTCCGGGTACCCAGAATAAGAGCTTTGTAAAACTCGGGCACATTAATTAAATTTGCAAGGTCCGGTGCGGCGTAGAAGTTGTCATTTTGTTCTCAGCGTAGGAGTCGCTTAGACGGTACGGTTTCTTTCTTTTGCTACTTTTTCCTCCGTTTTATTTTTTTTCGGTCCGTTTTAGTTCTTTTTCCGCTGCTTCTTCGTGAACATAAAAAGAAGAGTACTGGCGGTTTTCTGTTCGGGTAAAAACTGAGAATTACGCGGATAAAATAAAGACATACAATTACACGCGAGCTTAAGCCTATCGGATTAAAGCTCCCGCGTGTTTGTTCTTTCTTATGTTCGCAAACATAGTAATGAGATTTTTTTCAATAAATCAAATAGAATTTGCGAGAATTCCGGTGCTCAAATACTTTCATAGAACAGTATAAATATTTGAATATTATTTAAAAAGCGCGCTGTAATATTTTTGATGTTATTTTGCTCGCGGTAATCCTACTTAACAAAAAAAAATCATGTTTCATTTAAAATAAAAATAGCTATTTATTGTAAAAATAAATTTGAAATGAAAAATATCAAATTTTTCGCTTGCGTAATAAGCGATATTTATTTCAGCATTCCTATATTTATTTTTATAAAAATCGGCTATATTAATTTTTAGATAAGATAGGAAAAACATTTTTCAAATGAATGCATATTTATGGAAGTCTTTCTAAAAATCGTTCCCATGAACGTTTCTTCGTCTTTGTATCGTTTGAAACCTCTCGCAAAATGCACCTGAGGTCTATTTACTAGCAAGTGGATCTTTTCTGAGATGCAGCACAGTAATAGTTTTTTAAAATAAAAAAAAAAAACGACAGAATATATTATTTTTATATATATTCTAATAAAAAATTATTATTTTCAAGGTAACTTTCCTACTATTCCATTTAATGTAGACCGAATTAAATATTAAATTAGATAAGCCAATATACCTGAAATCCTAAAGGAACTGTTGTATTAATAAAAATCGTATTACACATAATATATATTGCTCGCATTTCGTACAGCAAATGAACAGATTCGACGAAAACGAAATTTAATTAAACGAAAATTCGATTCGATTCCGCGCAAACGAAATGGCTTCGCTTGTTCGAGCTTTTAAAAAAAAATCGACTCGTATTTATCGATACTCTTAGGCGCGAATGGCCATTCCTACTTTCGCCATCCATCGAAGATGATTGACTGTGAAAATTTGACCTTTTTCTGCGAAACGAGCGATCGTTTAAAGGTTAAAGACCACCAAACGACACCGAGAAGGAAGTGTGCCACTTTGGATTATCGCAAAAGGAGATTTGTATAGGTAAAAAATACATAATTGTATGGCGGAGACGTTATTTTCGGATATTTTTCGTTTTCGATAGGTTCAGTAATTGTCCGGTTGATATTTGTCTATTTTTAGACGAAGATGACTTATTATGTTTTGAAAAGGGTTTGACATTTTCGGCAATGGTGAATAATGAAATTTTTTATTATTACGTATTGACCTTACTTATTCCGTATTGGAAATATAATGTGTGTTATTTCTCCATTGATTTCTGTCCAATATATGACAGTTCGTGAGAGTTATTTTATATCCTGAATATACTTAGAACTGAGTTTTATTTTCGAAGCATAAAGCTTATGAATATAAGAAACGTGATATAAAGTTCATTTGAAATTTTTATAAACTTCGACTCGTTCTCGTTCGAAATAAACTCGCTCGACATGTGTATTTTTTCAATCGAGAAAATTTCACACAAAAAAAACATATCTGAAATATAAACCGAAATAAATGTGACGAAGGGAGGAAAAAATATGATGAGCTTGGGCGTTGGCTGTCGTTTGTCACACGCCGTTGACGGATTATGCGAATAAATACGTATTGGAAAGTTCACACCTGGCTGGGAAATGTGCCGAAATTCGAGTTTCCCTCAAACTTTCCACTCAACTGTCAATCAGAAGCGGATTCCCGATGAGAGCATAATGAAATGAGAAAATTTCTCTCCGGGAACTTTCGGCGAAGGAGTGTTATGTGCGTGCGGGTTTTTTTTGACATTTTTTCAGCGCGTTCTTTGAGCGTGACATATTGTCGAATATCGAGCACGCAGTGTTAAATTTTTCATCAGGCGAGACGCGTTCGATATTGCGTTTTTTTTTTTGAGAAGATTGTCTATGTTATCGCAATTATAATGTTTTGTCTTGATAGAATAACTGGCGGTTGTAAATTTCATCGTTAAGTCGCAGCAGGAAAAAGTTTTGAGAGCATTTTTCATGTCCTTCTTCGGTGTCACAGGGCATTTGTCACAGACCTAGTTGAGGACCATGTCATTTGTCAAACTGGTAATATGTTTATGTAGGTTGTTTTTTCGCAACTTTTTACAATTTATTTCTTTTCCAGGATCAGTTTGTATATCTGATACAAATGAAGTGAAAATCGTGTGGGAAATAATTCAATAATTAAATATTATATGGTTTTCAATCGTTTATTTTAAGGCCAATGCTTTTCAAACTAAATAACAATTCTTATATATTTTGAATATTTGTATTATCTTAATAACGACAATTTGGGCCCATTCACATTATTTTTTTAAACAAAATTCATTTATAAGGGTTATGATAAGGCTCGCATATAATCAAGCTATAAATGAAAACCATTTAAAGTTTATTGGATTATGTGTATATTGAGAAACTTTTGATGAAAAAGATTTAAAAATTCATATAAAATGTATTAAAAAAGAATGGATAAAAATATAATTCTGACGTATAAGCGATGACGTTCAATATTTTTATAAATTGAAAAGTAAAGAAAATACTACTTGTCCACTTTTTATAGTAAAAATTATATATTTGATTATAATATACCTTTTATGATACAAATCGTATTTGAAAATTTTCAAATTTTGGGACATAGTACAAAATCTATACAGCAAATCTCATTTCTTTTTGAATAAATAGTTTACTTTTTTTCTTATTTTATATATTTATCATTTATGACATAATATAGGTTAACAAATTTTTAATTTTTATAATTTTTAAATTTGAATCACACTTTTTATGCTTTTATCGAAACTAACACGCAACGGGAACGTCACTTGATCTTAAATCCTTTAGATCTTCAGTGGAATGATCCTAAATATTTATATTATATTTTTACATAATGAACAGGTTTATTAGTAATATTCTAATCTAACCAATATAGAGATCAAAGTACTTTATATACATTTATGAAATGCAAGATTATTATCAACATTGGTCACTTGAGAAAGGAAAAAACCTACATCATTTCAACACATAGTCACTACAAACATCAGATACATGAGACGGTTACAGAGACGAACAAACGCAAAGCCTATTTCATCGACACAGCAATAACATATGTTTGTAATAATAACGAATACAATGACAGATTTAAACACATAATGAGCGAGTAATACAGACACTTTTAATTTATGATCATATTGAGCGTATCTAATATAGATATTGACGAGATGTCATAGGTATGAACCGCATTTACACATGACGACTATTTTGCAAATCTCACTACAATATAGTCTTCCACAAAACCAATATTATTAATTTTAAACCAAGAAATTATATAATTTTAAAATGTTACATATACTAGATAAATATTAATGAAAACTATATATTTTCAATAGCATATTGATAGTTAAATACTGATAATTGTTTTTTTTTTATATCCTATTTTCAAAAATTGAAACTGCAATTGATCTGAATGTATAAATGCGGTTTTTAATACATTTAATATAGCATAAAAGATTAAAAATGTCCATCACTGGATCACACACGTTCTACCATCATTCTGCGAGCCATTCCTCACGAGACGGTTCAGACTGAAGCTTGGACTTCCACTGGAGCCTTCTCCGTCGCCCATGGAGCAAGTCTTCGTTCTCATGATCATCAAATCGGTTCTGATGCTAGGTCTTCGCACATTTGGTGCGACTACCCCACAAGCATCAGAAAGCCGTCTTTTGATGGACAGCGTGCACATTTTGGACCTATGTGTGGGTACGTGTGGGGGTAAAGTACATGGACTACCGAAGGCTGTATTTACTCTTTTGTGATGATTGGGAGCCATCTCTAAAGGTAAGTTAGCTACTACGAATAGTTCGTAGAAAAGGTCATCTACTCGGACATTTTTCTTGGCTGAAGTCTCAACGAAAACGCACGTCGAGTCTTGTGTGGCACAATATGCTGCTGCTTCTTCTGGATGGACTATTCTGTAATTTAATTATTTGATTTATTATTAAAAAGAAATGATATTGATGGTATCGTGTTTGTTCATATAGTTTAAAAAACATTGTATAGTTTTTAAAAATCACTTTTAGTTCGGTATCGAGTGTTCATTATATAAATATTGAATTACCCCAGCTCCTTGTCGCATTTGTTCCCTGCAATGGCCATTGGTACTCTGGGGATGTTCCTTTTGCTCGCACGACCTCCACTATTGGCAGCTGCGCTCATTTTAGTTTCTAATATTTGTTCTCTCAATCTTATAACTTCTTCGAAAGACTCTCTGCTATCCATGCTGAAAACCAGCACGAACAAATCCCCTGAAACCGAAAGTTCACTATTAACAAAACAAATATTGAAAATCGAATAATTTGATTGGATTCCGCTACACGCTTTCGAAGAAGCCATTTAGCGATTTTTCAATACATATCACACACGTGTTTGCAGTGATAAGCTACATTGTATTGCGAAACCTACACAATACTACATCACTTTCGAAAGCGTAGGAGTGGCATGATTCTTCTCGAGAAACCTTTTCGCGTATCATTCGTTTTCAGCTCGTGTGACCTTTATCCGTTCTCGGACAATTTATTTTCTATTACACATGCCACTTGCTTGAACTAGACCCATTTCGATCAAATCTGCCGCGATTGCTTTCGATTCTTGTTAAATACAGTCCGTCGAACGGACGTTTTCGGTTCGGCGAATCGAAATTTCGCAACTTTCCCGTCTTCAAATTAACGCGCGACACTTTGTCCTAAAATCGCTGCGAATGACGACAAAGCACGTCATAAATACGCATTACACATTATTATTATATATACGTGATACACTTTTAACGCAAATTCGGGCAAAACGTTATAAAAGGATTTCGATCGGCCATAAAACATTTACCGATCGCAATTTGGCGCGAAGAGCCGTAAACCCGATATCCTTTTTCCATTAACGCGTAATAGCATTTGTTTGGGGGATAATATAATTTATACGTAATATCCAGAAGCATCTTTAACACTTTCTCGCCACTGCTTTCGTTACGATATTAACTTTCTCCCTTTCGTCGATTGGAACGTTCGGCTTATCGGAATCTGCGTCGCAAAGCTCCGATTTATGTAAAGGGAAATTTTGATAATTTTTATTTTACAATCAAAGGGACGTCATAAGGGGCAAATGCCCCTCCTACATTTAGAAATAGTATGAATTTACACAATAGTATGAATTTAACGATTAATAAAATACTTTAGATCGATGAATGTTACGTTTATTTCTTGTTACTTTTGGGTAACTTACTGATCAATAAAATTATTGCTGCAAGAAGGACTTTGAAAAAAAAAGGTCTTGTCCTGCCCTCCTTTGGTAAAATATGAAATGACGTTCCTGTTTACAATGAATTTGGTATTTAATTGAAAGGAGATATAATGGTTACGATTTGGCCTTGTCAAATGTATCGTTTTTCATTGAATAATGCGATAAGCGGCACTGTCAATGGACGTAATCATGTATTGTTATTATGATATATAATATTGTTCTCATTTCAATGAAATACATTTTTTTTTACAATAAATGTTCTATAGACCATATGATATTGATTTGAAATAAACTATTTTAAATTGCACAATTGATAATTAGCAAATTTTGACAACAAAAAGCCCAAATTTAAATAATGTGACTTTTTCTTGTGAGCATTCATCAGAAATAGAGATTTCAATTTTCCTGTTCTTGTTAATTAATTAATACAAAGAATCACTAATAGAATTTTCAAAGTTACTAAGAACTCGCAGACAATGAATTTAACCATCGACTTAATTGCAAACTTTTAAAAGTTTCCTTGTACAAATACCAAAAGTGAACACACACCCATTCAATATAATTAAAAAACTGTCTATTTAATTACCGGAAACTTTATACAGAGTGTTACAAAAGTCTCCTTGAAGTCATAAAGAAGCGATATGGCCATGTTATTTAGAAAATTTTAAACCAAACACTAAATTGATAAAAATAATAACTTCGCGATTCAAATAAAAATTGGTTACAGAGTTAAATTATTTTTCAATATTTTCTTGAGTATCGGTAAGTCAGTCGGTCGTGGTTTATTATTTTATAATATGACCTTAGTTGTGAATTTCCATAATTTTTAAAATACAAGAAAAGTGTTCAGTGTATAAGAAATGCTTTTGAAATAAAGTGAGAGGAAATGAAGTCAATGCATCGTCGGTGTCGAAAAATTTTCATGTGCTGAATCCTGAAATGGAGTCATTAGTAGATTTACGACGGTCATCATAAAATTGCGCATCAATAAATATAATCATTGAAAAAAAAAGTGATTTCATCAATGTGCGGCCATCTATCATCTCTTTAAGACTTTGCATAAACTTTTGTATCACCCTATCTAAATTTTCATACAGAATTTTTGCGAAAGCTCACTCAGCTACTAATCAGCGCACTATCGATACGAACGCGACCGATAATAAGCTCAAACAACCCTTTCGGAAAGGACTAATTCAGACCGCGTCTGCGGCTCAACAAACGTAATCATAATTACATCACATGATCCGCTAAGTGCGCCGCGGTTCGCGTTTAATCAAATCGCCGGGATTATTCCGCTCCCGCGCTTCTGTTTCGGCGAAATATCGCGAAATATTCGCAATAATGGTGTCGTCGATTGTTCGGCCCGGCCGAGGTCGGATCGCGAATTTATTTCGGCAACTTACAACTTCGTAATTGCGCCCGAATTATCGCGTTACAAACAAACTGTTCCGCCCCAAGGAGCTTTTGAGGCTGTGGAAACTTTCGGCGGATTAAAGAATTGGTCGTTTTTATTGTTGCGGCGGGATTAATTTTGAATCGATCCGTTTCGTATATTTTGTGTGTGGTTTGTGTTTTGATTAAATATTTGTTGGAATTTACGTTTGACGTTGGGTCGTGTTGAATTTTCTATGAATTTATGTCGATTTTGCAAAGTCTGAAACGACGCTGAAATGGTTTTTCGCACAATGTACTATTGACGAAGTAAAGAGCAGCGAAATATATTGTAAATTCCCAAGAAAAATAACATTTTAAATATATTCGTATGGTGAAAAAATTCAATTTAAATTTCAGAATAACATACAAAATTTAAAATATATGTATATTTTGCAAACGAGTTAATGCAAATCGGCGAATTTTTTCGAATAATCGAACACTTTACATGGAGAACGACGTTTTCTACATGCTGTTGGGGAAAAGCGGACAAAAGCTCAGCTCGGAATGAATACGTAAAGCTCGCTCGACGATAAATACGCAAACTTTGTCGCCCATTTGTGACGTGCGAAACAATACCGCGCTCTGTGAGCAGTCAGCCTTCGCAAACCTTTTATTTGCAGCTTTTGAGTCAGTTTCGCGCTAAGTTAGCGTGAATAACAATAAGATTTGTAATTAAAATTCGAGATGGGAACTTTCGGCGGTGCGCTTCTCGTGTCCGTTGTGAACGAGAAAAATTGTTTCGGAAATGTGTTTTTGAACACTTTTATTTTAGAATAAGAAATTGTAAAATTGAATTGAATGTAAAAAATATACTTTCAATTTATATTTCTATACAAAATACATTCGGTATGGCAGAATAAAAGATTAGTGATCGCTAGACGTCAGCTGTCGTCGGGAAATTCAAAGGAATTGAGCTAACATAAATATAAAAGGAATTCGAACGGATCGAAGACAAAGAGCTCTGCCGAAACAAAAACAAATCATACTTTTACGGTAACAAATTGCCTGATTTTTGATTAGATGTTTTTAACGACGTTTTCATAAATACCCAACTGTTCGTGAAATTGTAATAGTGCAATATATCATAAATGACAATACAATCATAATCGTTATGTGTAATTATAATAAAATTATGCAAGTTTTCGAATTGTCTAAACATATCTTTATATTATTCAGTTTACATTGTAAAATTAAATTTATAATACTTACACACAATTTATCGTTAAGTCATTTTCAGTTACATAACCACATTTATATTAATTGGAAAATATAAAGTAAGATTTAAACCGACATGACAGCCATATTTTCTGAAAACACCAAACAATTATACACAACCACCTCCTCCACCCTCTTCAGTCCTCCATCCCTGCGCTCAAGCATTTCTCAGTAATTTCAAAAAGAAACAGTACTTATACTTTCCGAACACACTATATTTATGTAATATAGTTCTCAGAGCGTCAACATTATGAAGCCAATTCCAATTAAATAACCGCATTTATATAAATGGGAAAACTTATAAGATTCAAACTGACATGACAGCCATATTACCGAAAACATCGAACAATTATACACAACCACCATTCAATTTACATAAACCCCCACAACATTCGAATATTCCTCATTGCATAACAACACTGTACACAAATTGTAACCAATCTTCTGCTGAGGACGCAAAATCGGATACGTCCGTCGTAAAACCGTCCCACCACGTTTATTGCATCGGAAAAGGTTTAGCTCCTGCGGCCCGCTTGACCGTGAAGGATCAACGGCGTAATCCGTCGATCGGAATTTGCGCCTTGTGCCTTTGTCCATTGCGCTGCGAATCGATCGGCGCGAAGCCTTGGCTAATCCGTATCCTTTGTGTTTGTCCAATTAATTATCATTTGCGAGGATTTATCGGTTGTACCTGAGTGACGGATGTAATACGATAATGTACGCGGTGGTTGTCGGTTTATTTTTTGATTGATTCGTAAATGCGAATGTTGATACATATCGGCGAGGGGCTGTTAAGTTGTAGGTAGATATTAAAGAGTCCAAATCTACCGTTAATTTCGTGTACCGATAATCCGTTTTTTTTGTAAAACGAAAAAAAATTATATTGTTGTGACATTTCGAAACTATTCACATGCATGTTTTACTATCGAGTGTAAAATTATTTATATGGGAGTCGTAGAAATTCGGTAAATTTAAGTTTGCTCAAAAAGGAGGAGGCAGCGTCGAGCTGCTTAGTGGGTGAGTGTTTAAATTGGAAACATCACCTGGATACAAATTTAAAAAACGTAAATAGTAGACATTTTTTCGAAAATATTTAAACAAATTTCGAGCGAAGTTTGTATATTATAATATTTGTGCGCGTTGTAAAACGGTTATGTTTGTCAATTTCTGCAAATTATTTTTATTTTTATGTATGTCATATAAATGGACATGCTAGCAGTTTGGATGGTAAAAAGTGTTATTATACAACATGAAAAAGCGAAACTCGTTAAGATATAGTTAAAAAATAATAAACATAACTTGCAAACTACGCGTGCAATTCTTTAAGAAATTTAATTTACGTACTTATAATACATTTATGAACTACGTTAAGAATCTTAATTTAAGCACTTATAATGAATTTTTTTATTAGTGTTAAAACAGAAATGTGATAATAAAAAAAATTCAAAAAATCGTGGATTTACCGGTAAATTACCCAAACAATAATTCGGTAATTAACTGGTAAATCGATTTATCGGTAAAAGACTGCCTTGTAGACATATCATATACGAGCTTAATTAGAGTCAAATTAAGTTTTCAAAATATCTTTCTTGTATTGATGTTATTAGTGGATGCTTCACGATTTAAACGCGAAATTAATCGGATACATCCAACAATAAATATCAAAACAAGAATTATTTATTTACATGATTAACAATCAGAAATTCAATATGTGTTTACAATAATGATTTTCCAATCCAATCCGAACATCATGCAAAATTCAAACAAAACACTTCAATAACCCACCCACAGTTCCGCTCAAACACAAACGAATCGAACCGCTTAAGCGGGGAATTCGTTCGTTCACGATTGCGCACATTAAGTCCCGAAAGCTCGATTCGGCTCAGAAACAAATATGGGTCGTTCGACATGTTTCGCAATTCGAATTCGAGTCCACGAATTCTGGGCATGCCTTCGGCGAGGCTTTGAATACGAGATCAGAAAGCTCCTCCTTGGCACCTGACCACCGGCACGTAGCTTACAAGAAACGTACCCAGCCCATTGCCAAGAAGTCTTTATGTCGGCTGGTGAATTTCAGAAAACACACACACAAGGAAAAAGTGCCGCGGTTCTATCCAGTTTCAGCCCCCCAGTGTGCACTAGTTGGCTTTAATAATTGAGTTATTATGGGGTAACTAGAGTATGCTGGCTGAATACATCAGGAATTTTCAAAAGTTGTTCTAATTGGATGAAGTTTTTAGTTTGATTTACGTAAAAGGGCTGTGTTTCGTTGATGAAGTTTTAAGCGACTTATTTCTTTTATAGACGTAGTATATAGTAATTGAATTGTTCCTTCGAATCGAAAGACGCTTATCTGGGTTAACAACTCATTGTTTCGTTGCGATTGTTGGAAGAATTTTAATTCCGAGATAGTTCAGTTTAATTAAAATTTCGCTGAGACTCTCACAAAACTCAAGAGTTAAGAAACAAAGGTGAAACGATAAATATATATTTACAAAACATACACAAAATACTTATTTTATTAGACTGAAACATTAATTCCATACTCTTTCAACTGACAAAACGACAAATTCAAAATTTTCCTCGCAACCCATGAAAATTCAAATTCGAACCGCCAACAGAGCCAAAACACAAAACCACGACATCGTAACTTGTTGATTTCAAAAGGCGACGCCGTGCGATCGCCGAACAAGCGGTTCAAATTAACCCAGCCAGAAGTTTTGCGCGGCAAACGGAGGCTTATACGGATCTAGCATGGCTGCTTCGTCGACTCGGATGGCTGCTCATGAATATGGATGAGGAGACGGACCCTGGGCCGATAATAAAGCAATCTTGGCCCACCGCAGTATCGGCGTTCACGTGCGAGGGCGAGAACAAACAGTGGACTGGTGCAATCTCGCCCCATTGACTTGGGGTGTCGTGTGTGTGTTGATTGTTTTTTTTTCGTGGGAAATTCGGTTGAAATATTATATTGAGGGGGGTTTTGTATGGTTTGTGTGTGTGGGCCCTTGCGAGGCTCAGATTGAATTGGTCTTTTGGTTGACATGACGTGATTGAGGTGCACATTAATTGGAAATGTCGTCTGGCGAGGATCCTGATGTATTGAGATAAGATATTGCTTGTAATATGTTGTTTGATTTGATTTTTGACGGTTGATTATGGAATGTTAAGTGCAAATGTAAAATGTTTTTGTAATGAAAAAAAATCGATTTTTGTGATTGTAATAAAAAATTTTGAACGATCATATTTGCCGGAACATAGTAGTGTGTTTGAAGTATTGCATGTAGTTTTCATTAGAAATTTATAGATGTTATTATAATTTGATCGTGTTGTCAGTGTATATACAAGCCGATGTTTGCATATGAAATTTAATTACTTATGATTGGTAATTGCATAAAATTAGCACAAATATCACTGATCTGTGATTACGATCAGGTAATAGTACTAAATGAATCTCCTATATATAATATCCCCTATATATAATAGCGGATATCTGTCTGTCTGTCTGTTAGTTCGTTCGTTACGATGACGCTCGCGATTTTTTTTATTTTTTTCAAATGAATTACCCAAACCGCGACTTTTAAATGATGATGATGATGATGATGATGTCGACACTTATTTTGTTTTATTACATTTCGCAACAGCACGGTTATAAAATAATT
>JAOXNN020000074.1:1054393-1068344 GCA_028571205.2 Hydropsyche betteni | reverse complement strand
AAATTTTACCTACATATAATTGCGTCTAAACTAAAAATAGACGTCATAAGTATCATGCTTGGGTTAGCGTTTTAGCTTGAGTTGTGAAAATGTGTTCAGAACAAACTCTCGAAGTTCAAACTGACACTACGGGTAGGCAACTACGCGTATTTCTAGATCATTAGTTAACATGCCAATTTCTGTCTTATTGATATTTAGCATAAGAGCGTTGTCTGAGGGAAAACAACTTTAATTGTCGTACCATACTGACAATTGAACTAGAGCTGTTTCGAAGGTGTATAAACAGACTAGTTTGTACGTACACAAACGAAATGGATACTCAAACTGTAACAGATATATAAAAATTGGAGATAGGTTCCATCAATTGGATAGAACTTCCATTCAAGTATACTTTAAAAAAATGTGTAGTATGGCAAAAATTTGCCATGTGAAATCATCGACAATATCATAAATTTTCATTTAATTATTATAATTGTATACTGGTCTGGTCCGAATCTTACCATTTTGGTATAATAATACATTTTTTTGCAATATGTAAAAATGAAGGGAAAAAAACAGTGTAATAAGAGTAATTGGTTCATTTTCTTGAACCAATTACTTTTTCTTGTTATTTTGAATCCGTGCAAAAAGAGTTTGGGATGTACTTTCATTGTAAATTAAAAAAATAATTCTATCGAAAGACGCATTTGTGAAAACATGAATTTTTAATAACATATTGTTTTTAAAATCTTAAAACGAAAATATCTTAAATGTTGCAAATATCTAACAATACTATTATATATTAGACTACGATAAAAACTGATGAGATAAAATCAAATCGAGTTCGAACAAAAACGGATTCCAGATTGACTTTTACGCGCGAAAAAATCGAAGCACTTTCTTCCGAATTTCGTTTTCGACTTTCGAATAACCATCATAATGAATTTAAGTGCCCATACAATTACGCGTTATGAAAAATGAAAAAATTACACGACCGCCGCTTCATTTAAATTTCCGAACCATTCAATTATCAACAACCACGTAAGAAACGACCAGTGGCGTCCATAGGCAAATAAAGCAATGCCTAATGGCGGCAAATTCTGAAGGGCGCCAAAATTAATTTAGTAGTAAATATTTTTCTTTATAAAAACGTATTCGATAAAAAATTAACAAGAGTATTCGTGTTTCGAAGTAAACTTACGACGTAAAAATGTAATTTAAAATATCAATGTATAACAGGATTGTCCAACATTTCGGCCATATTGACTGAAATGTACAAACATCGAGAGTCACTTACAAATTTCAATTGTTGTAAATTCAAAACATAATTAATAAGAAAATGTTGGTAAAGTTATTTCTCTCCATTATAAAACTATTTCGACGAGCACATTTCGGAATAAATGCTGTTTGTTTATGGGCGTATATGCATGTGTTTTGTGTGAAACGTTTTTTGACAGCTGTCAATTGATAAAATCGAAATATTGATTTGCGTTGTTTCTGAAAAATTTTAACTGTAGTAGTTTATTTTACGGGCGGTTTGTCTTATTATATGAATTTTGGATCAATTTTTCGTAATATTTTTGATAAGAATCATAATTTTATCGAAATAAATAGTCGAACAAATGAAATGTCAAACTTGCGGGCGCAATCTGAGCATAACACGATCAATCACGAGCATCGTCGATTTACATTTTTTTTTAATCCAACGATAAAATACATATATTTTGATCAAAATATATTTAAAAAAATCGATTCTTCAATAAAGAGAATACAAATTTTCCTCGAATTACAGCAAATTAGTGAAAAAAGAGCTCAAAACGCTATGTGAAAATGTGGGGAGCACTGGAGACTACTTAGCTTAATCTATCCCCTATATATAATAGCGGATTTCTGTCTGTCTGTCACGATGACGCTCGCGAATTTTTTTTTAATTTTTTTCTTCAAATGAATGACCCGAACCGCGACTTTTAAAAGATGATGATGATGACGATGATAATGATGATGATGATGTTTTTTTTCCTGTTTTCAAAGTGATGATGATGGTGATGGTGATGGTGGTGATGATGGTGGTGATGATGATGGTGATGGTGATGGTGATGTCGACACTCATTTTGTTTTATTACATTTCGCAACAGCACGGATATAAAATAATTTTGCATAGATATATTTAATTTTTATTTTATTACGTAATAATATGGTTATCAATTCACAGCCGATGTTATTAACATCGGGCCTATATACTATATTATTATAATATAAATCTGCTAAAATTAGTGAAAATATTTCGTTTGTACAACAAAGGTTCATGAACCGTTTTGTGTAAACGTAACAACACATTCTTATCGAAATATTTAATGCAAAATCGTGCGCTTTATTATATCCTTTGTCTAAACAGAAAATATTTTCATTTTCTTCTCTGTAGTCCAATATTTATTCAATATCGGACTAAGGCATCCTCTTGTTAATGAAAGCTGAAATAATATTTTAGCTTACACAAACTAAAACATCGTAGTATAGACGAGCCCTCTAGAACTTGGGCGTTGAGAAATAGCTAAGCGTAAACTGGCCATATTATTGCGAACAATGTCTCGTTATAACAATAGCACGAGGCAGTGGCGGGCCCAAAAAACAAAGATAAGCAACAACATATAAATGTTTCACATCATTACACATCAAAAGCATATTTCGTTCTTACATAAAACATTCGAATTTCACAGATTTCATTAGAGCATTAGTTCTGAATCTAATAAAAAATAAACTACGATGAACACATAGATGTCCATATAAATTATACGCTTCTAGAACTAATCTATTTAATATGTGTACGTGTGAAGCATCGAACAGCTTTATTTCATCCATGAAAATATTTCAGTATATTCTACGTATTTTTTTTTTCACGCGCCCGGAGAATACCCCCATGCAATAACCATAACCGTATCGCAATATGGCATTACATAATATTGTATATATTTTTTTCGTTCCTCCTGTAAAACGAAATCGGATCTCGTCCGCGATATTTCATTGAATTATTCGAGCGAGGTGTGCGTTGCTCGCACGCTATTTGTTTTTACTTAACTCACTCCGGAGACCGGTGAAAATAGAATGGACCTCGTCGGAACCCTTTCTCGTTTTTTTCAGCCCCCGTTTCGTTTCGGTTTTTTCCATATATATATTTTTTCATTTTATATCTGCACGTTGTGTGTTTTTAGTATATTTCGGGCGCGTGCGCGTTCGCTTTTCCATAAATTATTCAGACAGTTTCACGATACGTTTGTGTACTTGCGTAAGGGCGGCTTCAAACATTTCGCTTAAAGGGTAAAATTTCGACAATGATATTGCAAAAATTTTTGAAGATATCGAAAGGGAATTTTCGGTATTTTTCCGGTCAAGTAAGCACAACATGGCTTTATTAAAGATAATTTCGTTTATAGAATAAAAGTGAGAGTAAAATTGGTTATTATATACAACCTCAACGTTTTTAACATTTTTATCTTCAAATTTAATACTTTAATATCAAATTAAACTTCAATAATGATACTTTTAAACTGGTCTTAATGATAAATACTTTCCGATGGTTGAATTTAAAGTTTGAAAGGTTTAATTTGAAGTTTAAAAGATTGAATATTAAGTTTAAAAAGTTAGATTTGAAATATGAAACCGGTTTCAGGTATAATGTGTTGCGTCATATGCTTTATTTTCAAAAAAAATAAATCATATTTTAAAAATGAATATAGAAAAAGTTTCAAAAATGAGTCTCTTTGAGGTAGACTCATCAAAACATTTCTGGAAATTCGACTAAGCGCAAAACACAAGAGCGTCAATCCCGTTGAAAAACTGAAACGGAACGTCAGAAACATCCCTCATTGTTTCTATCGTCGTCTTGTTGTTCAAGTGACAGCAAACAAACATGTCAAAGCACGCGTTTTTGCGGACGGTCGATTTTTCATAACGCTCGAATTTTCCAAAGAAAAATCTCATAACCTTCCGAACCAGGTAGAAGGCAATAACCGAATAATTCGAAGGACGGTTTTCCGGGACTTTTCTAACATATTGGCCAAGAAAAACGGCTCCGATAAATTATTTCGGTCCAACTCATTCGAGCGGGGGACGAACGGGAAAAACAGAGGGATGGTTGTCCGAAATTTGATTGTGGTTAAGCGATGAGCGTTGCCATCTTTCAATGTCCGCTCAAGCATTGCCTACTATCTCTTGGTGGTAGGTCATTAGCAGGGTACGTTGGACTCGACAGAGAAATAATGAACTGTTACTAATAGGGATCGTGTTGCGTGTTTTATATAGAGTTTTTTAATTTAGTTGGGTGATACGAATATTTTTGTGTGCCGTTTGAGCTATTAAATTAATTGTGGTTCACGTTGGAAATGCGATTACATTTAATCAAGTTAATGATTGAAAATTCATGTTTGTATCACGGGGAAATAATTGTTTTGATCATGAAAAAAGGTAGACTTTTTATTAGTAGTACTTTATGATTTGTTTGTTAATATATTTTTATTTGTCATGTAAATTTTAGTATTATATAAAGCGATTAAAGATGAGAAATACAGAGTTTTGCGGGAAATACGTTTCAAAATATTTGGGCCATATTCTCGACCGTGAACAAAATGTTTCAATATAGAAAATCTTAAATGAAAAAACTTTATATTTTACCGAGTAAAATTTACTATCGTATCCCATGAGAGTTTACAGAGAGCACTGCTTAAAAAAAAACCGGAATGAAGCGTACATAAATTTATTCGCATTTTTCGAAAAAATAAAGACGGAAAAGTTTTGAATGATAAAATTCCACGCGAAAGTATACTTAACTTCATTAATTCATAAAGTAAACTGAGAAAAATAAATAGGCGAACAATAATATAACGAGCTTACGAATTTTTACCGTAATTGGCAATTATCTTGATACGAACACGAGAGCGAAAGCGATAGCGACAAGAATCATTGCTGATTACCGAGTTAGAGCAATGTAATTGTAATATTATAGCAGAGTACAATTTAAAAGATTGATGCAAAATTGAAACGTTTTCAATGTACGAACCGCACTACGCTCCACACATTTTAATAAGAAAAGTTTTCCCATGGAAAACGTGGCATTGCACGTGCATACATATTTGTGCACGTTGAATTTCACGGAAAATGGCACGCCGGAAACAAGTTTTATATGAATATAAAAATTATTCAGTAACGCTTTCGTATGTTGTAATTAATGAACTCGTTACGTATTCTCTACGAGATCGGTATATTTAATGAATTGTTATGTTACATTAAATTAATATGTTTTTTATAAACGAAATTTTTTTTTTCATTGTCATTTTTTTTGTATGAAAAGAAGATAAGAATGCATAAATAATGTTTTGAATTTAGTAAAAGTGATAATTTTTGGAATCAGAAATAGAAAACAATATAATTAAATAGCGAATATTACGTGAATTTGGTTTTGTAGTTAATGAGACAGATTTCGTTTTTTGGTGATTTTTTTAATAGAAGTCGTACATATGAAAATGAATATATTTTTAAAAAAGTTTGAAATTTGAACCACAGATAAGTTAAAATTTGATAGTGAAAAATATTTTAAATTGAATTTTGTACAATTTTTTAATTTAACCAACACCTGATACGGTGAAAAAACTCACAAAATGTTTGATAACTATTTTTTTTGAAAATTATATTAAAAATATATATTTATATATAAACGCACACACACACATCCGCACAATCTCACGACCGTCCCTGCAATATTAATTCCCGAAAATAAAACCTATTTAAATATGCACAACGTACGAAACGAGTCGCGGATAATTCGGTAATCCCACCTTGGGGAGGGGCCGCCCCCCCCCCACACAAACATACACGACAGAACACTACGCGGCCAAGTCGCCGGCCTAATCTGCAGCGCGGGATACAAAGGAATTCATAATGAAGACTTTGCCCGTGGGTCGCCGGGGGCCCGGCTTTCGGGGGCCCGGCCCGGAGCTATGCGCCTCAAAGTCAATACACGCGAGCACGCACCAGTCGGCCAGGTATTCGGGGGGGGGCCGGAGGAATTCGCAAGATTACAGCCAAAGGACTGAAAGCATGCCGCTCCTTTTGGCGAACTATGGAAAAAATGTAGACGTGGGTTGTTCGGTGTTCTTGCGCAGGTGTTGGAGGGTTTAAATTGTGTCGGAATTCATTAGGTCGAGGCGAGTTTGCGGGAGAGATTTTTGCGTGGGACGCGCTCGGCGGTTCGGCTCGATAAAGTTCATTATTATTGTGGTGAACGATGAAAAATGTCAAATGATGGTTGTTGAGTTGTCGAATTGTTGAAATATTTTGTTGTATTGTTGGAAAATCGTATTCGCATATCGTGCATTATTAGTGCCATCTATGTTTTAAAATAAATAAAGTATGCTATCTAGAAAAATTTTCACTTTAAAAACATTTTTGAATAATATACGATTTAATTGCGCATTTTATACAAATCCTCTATATATAATCACGGATTTTTGTGTGTGTGTCTGTTCGATGACGCTCGCGACTTTTTTGCGAATGTGGTCTTTATATGCTTATATAGTTAACGTCTATAACAGTGAACGAGTAGCCCGCGGGTCACTTGCGTGTAACCCGCGTGTGAAATTGTTGAATGCGCTTGAGTTGGCAATCCTAGTGACCCACCACATGGATTTAATAAAAAAAAATTAAATTTGACCCACTTGGGAAAAAGGTTCGCCATCCCTGATATAGGGGATTAATTGTAGAAATTGGATATGCACAGGAATAGCGAACATATGATACTCGTATCAGAAGTGGCTCTTAATTATTCAATGAAGCGAATTAAGCGCACAATAATTTATTTATGAACTGTTGAGCAATAGTTGTTGCAATAGCCAAGTTATGAAAAAAAAATTCAAACATTTGATCGAATTGATAAAATTAGCATCATATACGAATATTATTACAAAATTAGAAAATTATTTTTTAAATTAAAAATAATTGAAGTTTTAAAATTATTTTTTCGTGAGTTTTTTCCCCAATATGTTTTAATCTTTGAAATATAAAACTTATTGACGATTTTAATCAAGTAATTATTAACAAGTTATAACGCTAATTATTCAACGGCTACTAATATTAGTTTTTATTGTATTTTCCAGTCAATAGCAAGAACCTGAAATGAATCCTCAGTTACTGAACGAATTGCAGTATGTGAGAGAGCTTCTCAGTAATCCGGAACAGGAATTACAGCAAGCTTATGACCAAATATCGAACTTGAGTCAACAATTATCTGAAAGTTCTGAAAGACAACAAACACTTACCAACAGAATGAACGAAGAAAGTAGAGCTAATCTACAATTAAAGTAAAAAAAATATCAATTTTCTTTATTATTATTTATCCAGTTATAATTTTACAAATAAAATTTATTATTGACGTACAGATTTACGATGGAAGAATATCTAAGAATGATGCGCCAGATTATTGAGGAACAGGATGCTGAAAGGTGCAAACGACTTGAAGAACGAGCTACTTTAATGTGCGATAAAGAAGAAACGAGCATGCATTTAGCTAATATTAAAGATTCTTTTAACGATGTTCATTTGTGAGTTATATAATTGTTTATTATCTTCTTCACACGAGTGAAAGTACAAAGCTTACCTGTACTTTTGAATAATAGGAAATATGAACGTGGCAAAACTGCGATACATACGTTTAAAATGAATGAAGATCTTCTTAAGATGACAGTCGGCAAATATGAAGAAAATCTAAATAAACAATTTGAACGATATAAACAATTAAAACAATACGCTATGAGTCAACTAGACAAGTAATTTTACTTGTAGTTTTCATTATCGATATATTATTCCAAAGTGGCTATTGAAAGACTGAAGGCTTTGAAAAAGTTATTACTTGTTCATTTTCTCTTAATTTATGGAATTGAATATGGTTATATATGATAGCCAGTAATGATTAAAACTCATTGGCTTTTTCTATTCCAGTAAAATAGTACAGTATTTCTTATTCTGTTAAACTATAACCATATTCTATAACCTGTTAAAAAAAGAGAATAAAAAAGTAGAAAAATAACTACTTTTTCAAACCCTTCAGTTTTGCACTGGCCACTCAGTATAATACAAATTTTGGCAAATCATGTTTTAAAATAATTAGTTTTGCAATTTCAGAGCCAATCGGGTGATGGACACTGTTAAAAAATCGAGTCAGGCTGAAATTAACAAACTACAGGCCATGTTGAAGAAATCTGATATTCAAATTTCTTTGCTTTATGAAAGTTTGGCACAGAAGACAAAGCACTGTGAAGATTTGAGAGTTATTTGCGATGAGCTTATCGATAATGTTGATTGAAATTTTTTAGTAAAAATAGCAAATAAATCATTGAGTAATAATTATTTTGTATTTCGAGCAATTTTATCTTCCCACGATAAGCTCGTGTTTTGGATGTTTCATATTATTTATTAAAATTACTTCCGAGTGAGATTGATATATTATACTTAAATTCTATGTAATAAAAAGAAAGTCTTATTTAAAATTAAGCATCTCAAAACATTACAGTTGAATGAAACTTCGGTATTATTCAAATTTATTTATTACATAATTACAACCTTTCAGTGTTAAAAGCGTAAAATCCTAGGTAATAAGACAATGGCATTGTGAGTAATTCCACACAAACATGAGCCTTTTAACCTTAATTAAAATTACAAAATTGTGAAAAAAAAATCGACATTTGCCAATAAAGTCAAATATGAATTAAATTATCAATTTAATTTAACTAATAAATGCAATGCATAAAAGCATACATTCAGCTAAGATAAAATAAATCGGTACAAAATTAAAAAAAAAATACAAATGCAGTTTTTAAAATATAAAAAAAATAAAACTCGAAAGAATCAGGTCAAATTTCGAAAAACAACAAATAGAATAAATTTTCGGAGGCGGTAAAACAAAAAATATATGTGAAAGAAGAAAAAACATTTTAAATATTAATTAGTAATGATTGTAACATTGTTTTGAATTAAATGTTTTTCTTTTTAATATACTAAGGCACAAAAAGGCACAAAATTCAAATATCTTAACAATAGTAAGGGCATTGAATTAAATACATTATTAAATTAACAAATGTATATAATAAGTTTAATGGTAATAAAAAAATATAAACTAGATGAGAAAAACTATAATAAAATTCCTAAGCGACCACAACTCTTTTCCTTTCATCTGTAATATTGCTGTTGTTGAATGTAATAAATATTTTCCTATAAAAATAATAAACTTGTTTGCATTCTTGAGTTAAATTAGCCTTAAATATAATTTGTGTAGGTTATTCCAAAATCACTGGAAAATGAGTACAAAACAATACAAACGAGTCTAACATTTAAAAATACGTTTCTACTCCATTTCAAAATAAATCCATTAGAAATCTTAAACATTCACTAACAATAGGAATAAATGGCACTGAAACACGAATATAAGGCCACAATGATTGAGCAACCGACAGGGAATAGCCCGATTTACACGTACGTCTAGCGTACACAATTTTATACAAACAAACTAACAATTGCAACAATTCTTAACGGTTAGTACATCGAGGTTCACGCGTAAAACCCGTATGAAACAAATACTCTGTAAGACCAAAGACACTACAAAAAAAATGCTGTATTATTTCCGTAAGAGATGTTCGTCGATCCATTTCATGCACAGCTCGATGTCGCTATTGTCTCCGACCATTCCTTCCATTTTGTCATATACGTCTTTCAAAACGGACTTCTCAAACTTACCTTTCTTCAGTGCGTTCATGAACAGGCCGGTTAGGTATTTGAAGCATTGACGCCTCACTACGTTGTGGGGATGGTTGTCCCATAAAGGAGTGGCTTTGACATACGACCACGACATGCACGAGTACTCCAAAACCGATTGCCAATGTTGAGATTCGACCAGGACACGTCCTTGGTCCACCAAATGCTTTTTGAATGCGACCAGATGAGTGGCTGCTCTAGCGAAAGCCGGAGAGTCCGTTTTGGACGTGAGTCGCGAAGAGGGCAGACTCCTGAAGATGTTGCGCTTCAAATACAAGAGTTTCTCTTCGAACGGTTTCAAATCTGGCAATGGTAGTTCGCTCCTAACTTCCGTTTCTAAATCAGGATGTTTCTGGATGACGTTCTTGATTATGTTGACCAGTTGATCGTGGCTTAAACCTTTCAATACGACGTCGAGCGGTCCATTGTTGTTACTGATTACGTTGTTTTCGATCTTGAGTTTCTTTGGAGCTGGCGAGTTTTTGCTCGGGCTTTGGTTTCGGATTTTGGAGGGAGTCGAAGATTGTGGTTCATCGGCCTTTTTAGGGGAGCCGTTAACTTTTTCGAATTCGTTCAATAAGAAACGTTTTTTCGGCGACGATCGTAAAACAATGCCGATTCGGGAACCGTTCAGAGACGATTTGGGAGGAGTATGGCCTGCAGACAACGACGAATTTCTACTATCAATATCGGGAGACCAAGTGATCGGCATACGTTTACGACCTGATGAAAATACAAAAATATACATCAATTAAATTAAATCAAAAAATAATAATGAACGGAAGTTCTTTACCTCTTTGTTGGATCACTTGTTCGTCGGGAGACGGAGTAAAAAATGCAGAAGACGGTAAACTGGCTGGTGTATTATCACGAGTATTCGGTGTTAAAGCGTATCGAGGAGTAGCCGGTGAAGGATGTGCCGGAATAATGGTCATCGGCGTCAGAGGCGGTGAAACACGCATCAGTCCTAAGCGTGTCGGAATTTCTGCTAAGGCAGCTCTCGTATGCCGACGTATCCATCCTCCATCTTCTTCTTCCATCGTATCATCGGCTGAAGCACAAGAATTGATAGATCAGATCGATGCGTTCTTAGATATTGAATGAATGTTTTTTCACCCGTTGAGTTCATAAGAATGAATCATATTCATAGTATATACAGGCGTTCTTAGTTAAAAACAGAAGACAGTTTCCGCTAGATTACTGCGTAAAACGAGATGGATTTTTTAATGTAAAATTAAATATGTCAGTTTTTGAAGAGATCATTGAAATTGTATTGGAACTTTTGATATAGCTTGGGACCAACGATTAGTTAATTTGTAAGAAAGACTCGGAGAAGTTAAACGTTTACAAAGTATACCAGTGGTAGCTCATCCTAAAGGGCTGCAGCCCTCTCTGTACAAAGTATTTTTTTAATTCCTATTTTTTTTTGTACAGATATATAAATGCAATATATATTTTGATTCTTGTATGTGTTGATGACATTTTTGTATTTCATACGTAAGAACATACGCACTTTTTTCATTTTCATTGCCGCAACCCCTCCATTACAAATTTTCATAAGCCACCATTGAAGTATAGATATCATTTTTCTTTAGGTATCTTTTTTAAATAAACAAAAAGGGCATTGATGTATTGCAAATGTAATTCTCAATAAATTCCATCGCTCTAAATAGCTCAGTTTAACAGAATATCGTTAAAAAAAAAACAATTTTTTTTCGACGAAACAGACACCTATTGAATGAGGGATATCTGTACATCACCATCATCATCATAAACATCCCGTTCATATCCGCAGCTGGACAAAGACCTCCACAATACTTTTTCATTCATTTCTATCCACATCACTTTATCCATATAAACCACTTTATCCATATAAACCACTATATCCATATAAACCACAACATCCATATACATCATTATATCATTATATTAATATAAAAAATCGAAATCAAATATAAAAAATTGCAAAAATTCTGAAAACCGGCTGCAACCAAAAGACGATTGACGATGACTGAAACTATCGCGAATTATTTGCGAATTTAATATCGTTTCAGTCAAATGTAAGCGATTAGACAGATTTGGCGCGAAATGTGACAACTACGTGTAGCGTCACACGCCGACGGAACGCGTCCGTTTCGCAAACTCGAAAGAACAAATACACAAGGGCAAAACGCGGCCTGAAAACGCCTGAAACACTTCAAAAGAAGAAACCTGAAACCCATGGGGGCGCGAGCTGAACGTTTTAGGGGGCGTAGGCGCCGAGGAACCACCACAAAAATAACCACTCAAATGCCGCACGCGTCTTCCACAAACATGAAAAAACGCACTTAAACACATACGCAATAAGAAACAAATTCATATAAAAAATAAATTGATACATAATTTGCGAAAATAAACCGTAACGGATACGTATATAAGATTGTTATTTATGTGTATCAAAATTAATAAGCGGCACTGGAACGGACATTACAAAACGACACGCGTCGTCGAATATAAAACGGATTTACGATCGTAAATATATATAAAATACTAAATTAAAGAGATATAAGGATGTTTGAATATGCATAGCGGAGCCCTACCTGGTGAGCGTGCGCCCTCGAAATCGGCCAACGGACAACACAGCTGGCGGCCGAAGCGCAAGCGAACGAGTGACGCTCAAATGGTGCTCCGTCTCGCTCGCACCCTCGTTCGCGCAAGGAGTTAGAGAGAGACGGGTACAGTGGTGACGCCTGTTGCTGTAGAATCGTTGCGAGCATCTCGCTTCACCCCCGATAAACCGAAATTGCGTTTGAATTGCGACAGTTAAGTGATGTCCGTTATGATCGGGTGGCTTTTTTGAATGTTGTTGTGGGTGTTTGAGGATTTAGGGGTTGAAGATGAGTGTCAGTGGTGGGTTTATTTGTAGGCGGGGGATGTTTTTGTTTTAGGGGCCCTTGGGAGGTTTTAAAAAAAAAAAAAAAATTTCGGTGTATTAATTACGGTTGCCTACTCTGTCGCTCCGTGATAAATAGGGCTTTGGAATGGAGCAGGAGCAGGTGGAGCAACGGGTTTTTATCCGGAGCTGAAGCGGAGCCGGAGCTCGGAAATTTGTAATAGTCCGCTACTAAGGATTTAAATGTAAAATTGAAGAAGATAATTTAAAATTTTAAAAACAATACAGTTTGGGAAAAAAATAAATTTTGGAAGAAAATTTGATAGCAATCTAATTTTTTGTTTTAATTTTTAAGAGCAGAAAGCTATTTTATAGGATTATCTTTTCTTTTAAAGGACGGTTGGCAACCCTAATTTATTATATTTTTTCTTTATCTTAACATTAAACGTCGTAAAATTTGAATAATTTTCTGAAAAAAAAGAGGTTCATTTATATAAAAGCAAATTTTATTTTCTAAAATTGCTTATTTGTCTTTTATTTTGTGAAACTGGCTACAAAGTACATGTCAATAATAAACGATAAAGTACTTTGCCTACGATGCTGCTTTCTTCTATTCAAATATAATATTTTGAAAGTGAAAAGACATCAATACTCTATTTGTATTCTAATCGTCAATTCGTTTCAAAGCTCAAATTTACATTTGCAGTTTATCCAACTGAACGTTTCGAATAAGTGTATATTTATAAAAGACAGTAATTAGATAACAATCGAAAGGTTACTCTGTAAGTAAAAAAAAACATGAAATAAAATAAAGAAAACATCATCAGACATCTAACATTTAATTAAATCGCACATCTTGTGAACTATTTTAAATATTTTTCTTTATACAGTTGAACCTCCATTATCTATACCTCGATTATCCGAGAAAAAAATATTTATTTTTTTAAATAGTAGATTTAATTTTTTTTTGCATAAAATTTATCCATAAAATAACAAAATTTTACTGACTCATGAAAGACTCAACTGAGGGGATTAAACTAAAAACTAATAAAATTTTATTTTAAAGGAGTTAAAAAACTTCTCACAGATGGCGTTAAAATGATGACTTCATTACCGAACCGATGAATACATTACCATGACGATTTTATGTTACGTTCACAAATTTTGTCAGTATCAAACAACAATAATAATCGAGGTTCTATTGTATTATATTACAACCAATTTCCGTATCATCATCATCATCATCATTGTCGACCCTTTTTTGTGCCCACTGCAGGACAAGGTCTCCCCATCAAATATTGGGGG
>JAOXNN020000074.1:998607-1054293 GCA_028571205.2 Hydropsyche betteni | reverse complement strand
ATCATCATCATCATCATCATCATCATCATCATCATCATCATCATCATCATCATTATCATCATCATCATCATCATCATTGTCATAATTATTCTTACTATAAGCAAAAAAAATATTTTATATTAAAAAAAGAAACAATTTCGCTAAAACAAAATCGCCGATTTCCCAAAAAAAAAAAAAAAAACTCCCATAACCCAAATCCTTGAATCAAATAGGCCAACTCGCACGGCACACGATTGAAATCCGACCACGCCAACATATATCAATGAAAATTGCAATAAACACGCCGTTGTATGGGACATCCAGAAAATTCCACGTGTCGTTTTACGAGCGTTTCCCGCTCGGCAAAAATGCCATTACCTTTCGAACAATGGCAATTTTATATAGGCGCGCGGAAATAAAACAGAACTCGCGAAGTGCTCAATATTTGTACCCCTTTCCGAGGGCCGGAAAGGGACGGAGGTATTCCAGTTCGGCGTGCGGTGGAAAGGGACGAATGTATTCCTACAATGGAAGCGATAAAGTGGAGAAGACAACGAGCTCAACGAGACATCAATTTTTTAAGCGTTAACTGTGTATAGCGTGGTCGCTCTGTGAGGTCTGTTGCGCTTTCATTAAAATATGTTTTATAGTGAAAATGTATAATGTTATTAGTGAAAGTGTAAGGTATAATTTAGCAGTGATTGACTTTGAATCTATAATTGACCGTCTGTTAGAAAAACTTAAAAAATAAGTTGAACCTTAGTTTTTCTGATGGATAGTTAATTATAGATTCATGGTCAACTGATGCATTACCTTATATTGGTTAATTATGAAAAAAGGTTGAATTAGGTTAGATTAGATTAGGTTACGTTTTTTTATTGTTAAATTGTTTTAAGTTAGATAAAATGTACTTTAATAAAGGATTTTTTTTAAATTAAAACACAATTCTAATGATAATGAATTTTCATCGTAATATATATTCATTAAATAATATAAATAATTCGATTGAAAATAATTAAATTTGATCAATAGATTCGTTTTAATGAAAAGAATTATTTCAAATGAAATATATATTTTTAGTACCTATGATGACATTCAATTAATAATAATAAATAAGAGACTGAAGGGTTTGGAAAAGTAATAACTTTTTCATTTTCAATACTTTTGTAACGGTTATAGAGAAACCTTCGGAGATTTAAATGGCTACATATTATGTCCAGCAACGATTGTTTTAATTACATATTAGGTTTTTCTATTCTAGCGGAAAATCAATTGTTGAAACAGAGAAAATACCAGCAATTTTGACTTTCAATAAACGTCATTTTAATCTTCAACGATTTCAATATAACATCTCTAAAAAAATAAAATAAACGAACGACTTTTCCAAACACTTCATTCTTTCAATAACCATATATTATTAAAATAAAAAAAAATAGTAACAGACTTCCCAATATCTCGACTACGCTGTCTGTCTTATCTGAATATAAATCTTGTTTTACAAGGAGTGTACAAAATACGTACGTCACTTCGTCGTAATTATATTCTTTATCCGAAAAACGAATAAAGATCCATTTCGTTCGCGCTTCAACGTCGAGATGTGCCCTTTCATTATTAAAACACACATCTCTCTTGTACGAACATATTAACAATCGATGCAACACCGGAATTTATTTAAATTTCAATTTTACACACGAAAACAGGCACTTTATTGCTGCAGCTAACATATTTACGACCGTCGGAATTCGCGCATTAAAATATTTCGAGCGCCAATTTCGAATTTATCGCGCTCGATTAGTATATCTTCGACGCCTCTAATTTGTAATATAATATTTTTTTTTCGATACGAAATTTACGGCCGTCGGCTAATTGATGTTCCGGTAACAGGTGGACTAGTTGCGAATAAAATGGATAAATTTATTGGTCGTTGCGGAGACACGAGTGAGATGTGATTCTACAATGTGAGAAAATATAATCGCATTTGACGTTTTTGTGAGTTATTGTGTGTGTTTTCGAAAGGAAAAGTATTAATCATTCGAATATATTGTCGTGTTTCGATTTACAGTTTGGTTGCGACACGTTTTTTTCGGATGGAAGATGTTCGAGCGTTTTGTTCGGGCAATTTGAATTGTTAAAATTGTGAAAAATTGATTAAGCGATGAAGATGTCATTTGAAAAGAGAAATTTGTGTGTGTTTTTTTTAATATTGCGCATTTTGATAGAAATGGTTTTTTTAGAATGAAAAATGCAGTCTTATAAAAAAAATGGTTTAATACAGTGAAACACCTTTACTTTGATTTGAAGGGAGTGACGAAAAAACAAACGTAAATTGAGGGTTTAAAATATTTGAAAACAGTAGTCGAAAATATTTTTTTTATTGAAAAAATTACGCGAATAATGCAATTGATTGAAAAAGTCAAATTTTTGTCACATATTTTGGAGTTTGAAAAAAAGAAAATCATTTGAATAGGAGTTAATAAGAAAAATAAAAGGAACTGAAAAATCAATCAATCAAACAAATTACCAAAAATAAAAATATCCAAATCATATTTTACATAAAATCGAAGAATTTTTTGATATGTAATGCTACATTTGTGTAATCATTTCGTTCATGAATGAAGCAAAAAAATCTTGCTTTGTCTATGAAATTTAACAACATCTGGTAGTGTATAGGCTTTAGTGTAGGCACATCACATTACATTTAATGTCTTCTGTCAAATATGACAGTTGACGCATCTTACAATATAGGTACTTATGGAAGGCATTCAATTTTCTTTTATAAAAAGGTTTGTCTTTCGGAAGACACGTTAACTATCACATTTGACAGAAGACATTAAATGATACACTTACGATGTGATTATTCTAAATAACGCCTATAAACCACCAGATCTTTTTCAATTTCATAGATAAAGCAAGATTATATGCTTCGTTCATGAATGAAGCGATTACACAAAACATATCGAAAAATTCTTTGATATTATAAAATTTTATCTTTGTTTCAAATAAAGAGAATCCTCATTATTATTTTGGCGCATATACACCGCCAGATATTGTTCAATTTCATAGACAAAGCAAAATTTCATGCTTCGTTCATGGACAAAGCGATTACACAAACACAGCGTAACAGACACATATGAGATATTTCAAAAATTTTCATCGATCGCAACATATTATAATAAAAAAATAACATCATATACAAAAATCAAAATAATCAAAAACACCCATCACCAATCACAAACAACAAAAAAAACAACACAACCCCATAAACTATTCCGATCCCGATTTATAGCCACATAACGGAATCCGAAACGTACAAAAAGACACATACATATTTCAGCGCGTCGCTGAAATAATTTACGCAACTCGTCCGCCATATTCTCTCGAACGTTCGCGCCATAAATTTGCGACGCGCTCTCGAACGCGGGGTTAAGGCCGCATAACAGCGGCCCTGCGGGCAAATTGTCCCGGCGACTAATGGGGATGCCCACACAGTCCGGCGGCCATATTTATGGCGGCGCAAAGTGACATATGGCCGATGTGTGCATTATTGTTGTGGAAGATCTAATCGCCGGGCGATTTATGCGCCGCGTCGGATCATTGTCATTTTCAGGAAAATTTTCTGTTCGAGGGTGGGTTTTTTTTTTTGTTAATCAATTGTGCGATTGATTTTTGGATGAATCTTGAATGTTTGTGTTTTGGAAGTGGTATAAGTTCATTAAAAAAAATAATAATAATTAATATTGGTATTTTTTGGTTGAATTGGTTAGATATAGATATCATATTTTTAAAAGAATTTTGAACATATGAGCCTGCATGGATTGTCATTTGTAAGGGTGATGGTTCAAATCGCGGGGATGGCGAGGGTAGTTTCCGTTTTTAACAATTATCCGATCGTCTCGAATTGGGTATTGAATCATTTGTCTTAGAAATGAGAGGTTAATCTTTCATTGATGAGACGATTCCAAAATTGGATCCGATTTTTCGCTCAACCGTATTTTTTTTGTCGATGTTGCGATCATTGTGACAGCTGTTATATGGATATGGATCATTAAAGTTGATTTTCATTAACATACATCGTATAAGTTACATATCTGCATTTAATATTTAAAAAAATGTTTCAGAAAAGCCAATATTGAATAAAACATAAATTTTAATCCCATTCATAGCTAAAAAAATCAATTGTTTCCTTATGATATTTATATTATTTATTTTTGCATAATAAACTTTAATATATTGAAAATTAAAAACAGAATACCTTAATTGATTAACATGTGTCAATGTTTTTGTTCGTATCCAAACGCAAACCTTAAAATATAAACAAATTGACTTATACTACTTTCAAAAACAACATCTCATACGTGTTTTCAGTTGAGGATAGTTACAATAATCAATGAATTTTATCTATATGAATGATATGAGTACTTAGCGAATAATATATTTTGAATTCTAAACGATTATATGCGCCTCAAAAAATATATTTTACAATCGCACACATTCAATACCCCAAATTTCACTATAAACAAAGAAAATATTCAAGGAATCCGACATTAAAAAAAAAACGAATCAACATAACAAAACAATACATATTTTTTACATTTTCTCATGCAGGTTACTTCGAACAAATAGTGTAATAGTTCAGTAACACGACTCTCCGCAATCAGAGTCTACCAAATCGATTACGATTATTTACACGAAACAAAGGGCCGATTCCCCGAAACGGGCCATTAACTCGAATTAACAAATTATTAACTCAATTTTAGAACTGTAACGCTTAAGTTCACCAAACCGAATCGATACGTCGATAATTTCGGTTTCGCACAGTTCGAAATTCGAAACGGTCGCGTCTTCCCACGCTGGTATTTACGCAACAACCAAGTGGACTAGATAGAATGTGGGGATCCGATGGAAAGAGACGATTTTCGTCTCTTTGTCTCCCCTCGAATTGGGGCTTGGTCCCCTTTTGGGGAAAGCGCCAATCGAATGCTTTCGTGGGACGGTTTTTGTATGTTTTCTGTGAAATTATTGTGTTTTGAAATTTTATTGCGAGCGTGAGCGTGAACGTGAGCGTGTTTTATGAGTGAAAGGAGTTGATGCAAGATTGTGTTTGTATTACAGTAAACCCTCATATAACGTCCCCTCCTATATCGTTCAATTCAAATTTAAAAAAAAATCGAATGCATTTGAAACAAGTAGTTAACACGTAAAAATGTCTGAAAAAAAAATTAAAATTGAAAAAACTTAACATGGAATCTATCTTTATGTTGTAGGGGGGGGTTTACTATATATGTATGTCTATTTCGTATGTCGTTTTGAGTAATGGGATACGTTTACGCTTACGTTTGCGATAATCGCGAAGATTCGCTTTTATTTGCGATTTAGGTTAATTGCAAATATAACTCATTGATTAAGAAAGATCATAGTTTTCGTAATATGAAAAGATTTTGTATATATTGTAGTTTGGATTTTTTTCTGATATGTTAAAGAGAAAAATCCACACCTACTATTTCTCAAGGTACTAAATATCAAAAATCATCCATTTTTACGATCACATTTATTTATTGATAAAAAATTCTAGATCAATTTGTTTTTTTACAAATCGATGAATAAATACAGTGAAACCCCGATTTTATGTGCCTGCAATTCATGTTTTTCCATTATTTAGAATCAAATATTGCAGTTCCAAAAACTCGTTATATCATCATCAACCTATTACTACACTCATTCACTGCTCTGAAAAAACCTTATCAAAAAACGTATTAAAAAATCTCATTTCCACATATCCCTAAAACAGATTCGACATAAAAAAATCATTAGAAATTAAAAATAAAATACAAAAAGAGAACAATTTAAACGTGCATTAAGTAAAATAAATGTGCTTTAAAGCTGAGTATTAAATAAAAAAAGTGTGCAATAAAAAAAAAATATGTGCAAGAGCATCAAAACGTGTGCATTAGAAAAAATATTTGTACCTTAAAACGAATAAAAGTGCATTAAAATGGCGAAATACCATTATTCACAACATTCATAATATGATCGATTCGCAATAAGCCGAATTCAAACAAAATCAACATTGATAAAAAAATAGAACAAATTGTTAAATTGTTGAGTTGTATTGCATTTATAGAGATTGACTTCACTCTAACAACGTTGCCATCTATCTGTCATTTTAATGCACAAACTATTCAATGCAATGCGATGCAATATATTGCATATTTTATATTTTTGTAATACTCACTTTATACTAAGCATTTTTTTTTGAATAAAATACAGTAAACCCCCCCCCCCCTATAACGTCATTTTCTTCAAATGTATTTAAATAAAAAAAAAATTGTTTCAAATGTATTTGAAACAAGCAAATACCACGTAAAAATGTCAAAAAAAAGAAAAATGAAAATTTTTCATTTATTAATTTCCCTAAATTCCCCGCTATAACGTCGAATCTATATCGCCGTTATAAGAAGGTTTACTGTAATGCTCAATACGAGATTTTTTAATGCATCAGAAATAATGCACATCGTATATTTTTCTAATGCACTATTAATTCGTTTTAAGGCACAATTTATACAGTAAACCCCCCGATAACACCCTCTCCTATATCGTTCAAACGCATTGAAATTGAAAATTTTTCAAATATATATGAAACAAACCGTAAATACGTAAAAATGACCAAAATTAAAATTAAAAAACCTTAAACCTCTATAGCGTAGAATCTACCTTGACGTTATAAGGGGGTGTACTGTATTTTTTTAAAGCGCGATTAAATCGCATCCATCATCATCATCTTTTTTGTGCCCACTCCAGGACAAGGTCTCCCCAACAAGTATTGGCGGTATTAAGGCTACATACCTTATCCGAGAGCCAACCTCGTATTGAAAATCGCATCCATAAAATATTAAATATTAAAATTAAAAATAAAATACAAGAAGCATCACCGCGAGCTTTCCTCAACCCCCACTCGCAATCGGCGCGACAGAGACAGAACAACGCCCCAACCCATTGCGAAAAAAAGAGACAACACCACATATTTTTTCGCGTCAGCTCCGTCCTGCATTCGAGCAGGCTTTCGCGATCGTTCTTGAGTTTCAGTACAGCGAGAGGAGCCGACGACTCGGTACGCTCTCCGGCGGTTGCCAAACTTTATATATATATATATTTATTTTTTTTGTCGAATTAATTGCCTGCCGAAATCGACCGTTGCCGAATTGCGGCTTGTGTTTCGGACCGGTGTGGGTGTGAACGCTTGTGGTTGTGTTTTTTCGGTGAAATTCGCCGGAGTTGTGTGCTACTGAACGAATATGGCGACGCGTTCATGAAAAAAATATGAATTGATTCGACTACGGTAATATGTTTTATGGTTTTTCATGTATGACGAGTTTTTATCTAATTTTATTCGGTTTGGATATGAATAATTTTTTTTGAACAGTTTCTACACTCCAAATTCAATCCTTCAAACTTCAAATTCGACCATTTGAACTGCAAATTCAAGCTGCATCAAAACGAATTCAATCATCAAAAATTTATTTTCTTAATTTTTCGTTTTTTTTTTATGATTTCATGAAAATTATTAGTACATATCCATGCTTCTATATTTTTAAATATATATAAAAAAATAATAATAATATATTTGAAAATTTGTAAAAATCATCAATTTAGATTATCTTAATTAAATTGAGGAATATATTGTATTTCATTGATTATATAATGACAATGATCTTATTAATTCTTTACGTTGATTGAATTTGTTTTGTAAAAGGTTTTATTTGAAGTACAGTTTCACACATAAAATTGGACGTTTTACACTTCGAATTCATCAACAAGAATTTATAGTGATGTATTTCATTAATATTGAATATGATTATTATTCTCAATAATACTCTCATATAATCCGAATTGAATTTATAAAAGTTTAATTTAAAATGTAAAACGCCCAATTCGAAGTGTGAAACGGTGAATTTGAAACGTATCATAATTTTCCCATCGTTCAAAAGAACCACAGATAAGAAATCTGATTCAATCGCACAATCGATTCGATTCAATTACGTGGGAACGACCGATTTTCGATTCATATCGAAATTTTCGACTCGGCGCCGCAAAATCAAAAACGGAACCGAAACGGCCGGGATTTTTTTCCGCAAATTTCTCCACGTTTTTATCCTTCGACCTTTTATTTCGAGTCGTCGCTTTTGAAACGCAACGCAAACATTGTACTTTTGAATCGAGTCGTGTTTGTTCGGCGACAAACTGCAGATTTTTTCGCGTTCGAGTGATCTTTCGATGATCTTTCGATTGTTATCATGACGATTCGATGATCGGTCCGAGTACGAGGGACATTCTTCGGGTCGTTGATTCGCAAATATTGGCGCCGTTTCGCAAACGTGTCGCACATGGACGACATTTTTCCGTTCGTCGACTCGCGTTTTTTTTTTTTGGATGTTCAAAACTTTCGCCAAATTCGAACGTCCGATGACTTGGTCATAAATCCGCAGCCACACACGTGCTGATCCTTCGACACACATGTTTGACCCAAAGTTTTTGTATGTCTTTTTTTCCGTTGTTAGGTAAACCCATATTCTCGCTCGGATGGGTTTTGAATATTCGTTGAAATGTTGGTTGTTTTTTTTTTGATAAATTATTATTTGAAAATCTTTCGATTTTGCTAGAATAATGATGGGATTTTTTTAGTCGTTTTTGATTTGGGAAAAAAATGTCGTTGTGTTCGGTTTTTTATGTTTGTCACGCTATCTAGGATATCTCGAACGAGCGCATATAAATTTTATTGTGCTTTTCTCGGAACTCAAGCTCATAATTTTTATTCACGAATTTTATTGTTCTTTATTATTTTTCATTCATCTTTAATGGTGTGACAAATTCGAGCGCGGTCATTATTTTTCACTCGAGTGAATGTTAAACATTTGAATATTCATTCACATCAAGATTATACTAATTTATAAATTTTTTTAATAGAAATTGAATAGAATCTCGGAAATCACTAGTGAATCGTTTAGTTTCATTCTAATTTTTATCTATTTTTTTTAAATAGAAAAATCATTTATATATTTTATAAAAAAAACCTTCATAGTTATAGAATTTTTAATATTTGAGGCACTATTGAAAATATGATACTAAAATAATCGATTAACAATTCGAAAATCATTAGTATGAAACATTCAGTTTCTTCTATTATAATTTTCATCTATTTTTTTGTATCTAAATTGAAAAATTGTCTTCAATGGAAAAAAATAATTTTCATAACTATGGAATTTCTAATTTTGGAAACATTAAATTTGGAAAAATTATCGAAATTTCGATTGAAAAATCAACAATTAACAATTGAGTCACTTTTTTAAATAAAAAAATATGAAATATGATATCGATTTTTGTGACATTGAACTGCCAATAACATTCTCTTTAGATTCAAATAAAAATCGATGATTTTGAATTCATTTATAATGAATATAATGAATTCATTTATAAATAATTTCTATCGTACAAAACGTTTAATTTTAAAACGATCCATTTAAAAATTGAAATATTATATAAAAAATATCGTTTCGTACAGTTTTAACAATTTAAATTTAACGTTTTACAATTAAAATCAACAAGAATTCATAGTGATGAATTTCATCGATTCCTTCATTGATGAATATTTACTTCCCTATTTTCGAATTTGAAGTGTAAAATGTTTAATTTGAAATGCAAAATGTTTAATTTGAAATGCAAAATGTTTAATTTGAAATGCAAAATATTTAATTTGAAATGTAAAACGTTGAATTTGAATTCGAAAAGAGCTGCAGATATAAAATCCGAATTGGCCGAACACAAATTCCACAAAAAAAAAAAACCAAAAACAACGACCAACTCCCATATGCTTCCATACCCGAAACGACGTTCCCCAAAGAGTCCCCCATGGTCGGATTGTCTCGTAATTTTCAATTAGGGCCGTCATTACACGGTCGTCCCTTCTCGTCGGGGGCCCCACGGTAGCCCCGGGGCCCCCGGGGAGTCCCCCGAGCGGAGGCTCCCCTGGCGCCCCGGGGGGGCCCTTTCCGTGAGAAAGCAACAATGGGATGTACAGTTTCGTGTTGTGATTGCGATTTTTTTTCGTTTCGGATTCTCTAGTCGTGTGTGTTGAGTTGATTCGATGAATTCCGCAGTGAGAATCGAATTTTTTTTGTTGATATTTTGGTTTTGAGGCTGTCGATGGTCGGTTTTGAGTGTTGGTTTTGAAGATTCGTTTTTAATATTCGCCGGTGGTGTTTTGGTTTTTTTTTTTTTGTTATTTGATAAATGGGTATTTAAAGATTTCGATTTGAGAATGTGAAGGAAATGTTTGATTTTTTTTTGAGTGATGTTAAAATATTGAAGAGTTTTTGAATTGTTTGAATATGAATTCGAGTTGAATTATTATTTCGGAAATATGTATAATAGTTTTATGATCGAATGTTAAATTATATTCATACACAATTGTGGAAAAAATAGATTTTTTTTTAAGAAACCTCAACACTTAAAATAAGTGATATTTTAGTTTGAAAACGATTAGTTTTCAATTTTTTTTCATCAGCTATTATGATTATTATGAAATCGATTGAATTTCGATAATAATCATTGTTAGAAATGACTTGTTTTAAAATTTATTTTTTTACGATCTACTATGATATTTAAAATTATTACATTAATAGATTATTGAATATTTCGATTTCCACTTTAAATTTTTAAATCGAACGATTCATACGTCAACTCATAAAAATATTTTTTCAAACCGCTGATTATCATTAATTGAATTATTATCATAATTCAAAATTTCGTACACCATATTCATCACACCATACCATACCATACCATACCATATCATACCATACCATACCATACCATACCATACCATACCATATCTACATACCATACCATACCATACCATACCATACCATAGCATACCATACCATACCATACCATATCTACATACCATACTATACCATACCATACCATACCATACATTTACCATATTTCATTCCAACAATTCCCAAATCACCACTTCCCACCACCCCTTCCCCGCACAACCTCAACTCCCCGACCAAAAATCAAACAAACACAACCAACAAAAAGACCAAAACCCAAACCCAAACCCATCCGCGACACGAACGATTCAATCCCACACTCAAAAAACCGTCAAAAATTTTGGGCCTACCGGTCAGCCGCTTTTACCGAAACGGCGTTTGATTTACCGCCTTCTCGAGCCTCACGAGAATTTCCTTTCGACAATTACCACCGGCGACCGGCGCTACCTTGGCACGGGGCCCCCAGCGGGGGCTGAGCCCCCCTAGGGGGCCCCCGACACGGGGAATCTCGCGCTTCGCTAATTCGACGCTTTTTATCGCATGCTCGTTTTCCGTGTGACGATTTCGAAAATGTGTGCGTGTCTGAAGTGCATCGGACCCGTCGAAAGTGCAAATGTTTGCGAAGTTCAGTGAGCTTTTTGGTGTGTTTTTGAATTTTTTTTTTATTGAAAGAGGAAAGGAATTCATTTTGGAAATAATGTGATTGTTAAGTAGGTTGTAATTTTGAGTGTTGATATGATGGTTTTGATGCAATTTTTGTATTCTGAATTCAAGCGAGGATACACTCCTCTTTAACTATGTTAAAATCCAATTTTTTTTTAATATAAATTTTATATAATGATGATCGATTTCTATCTGTGGTTACGCTTATAGCGAAAATATGTATAATACAGCTTTTACACTCCAAATTCAACTTTTTTCAAGTAAAATTAAACCATTTTAAAATTCAAATTAAACGTTTTGAAAATTTTATTAAATCATTGAAAATTTGGAATCATTATTAAAATCGTTGACATAATAATCAATGAAATATGATCTATTCTTCAATTTAATAATAATAAATAATTTTTTAATAAATCAATCTAAAAATCAATACCTTGGATATGTAAATCATATAAAAATGAAGAAAATAAATTTGCGATGTTTGATTTTGTTTTGTAAAAAAATTAATTTGATATTTTAAAGATTGAATATCATTTGTATTAATTTGAATTGAGAATGTAAAAGTTTTATACAGTGAAACCTCAATTTTATTTACCCAGAACTCTCATTTCCCCATTACAAAATCGAAAAATTTGAATTTTAAACCTCCAATCTACCTTTTCCCCCTAATAACTTTTATGTCTCTTCAAAAACATATCAGCTGTATTTGTGTTCGATTGTGAGAATTGTTTATGACAAAGTTCTGAATGTGAACATGATTTTCTTTTCGTTTGAACCGTATCATAATTGAAGTAAAATTTTCGGTAATTCAACGCCATTGTATATTTGTCATTTATAGAGTCGTATTTTTAAACACATTTTCGATCGAATAATCATGAAACCTGACGATCCGTTATTGAAACATCGACAGTGTTATCTTTATTTACCTTGAAAATTCCACAGTCGCATTTTTGTCAGTTACATGCAAATTCGTTCCAAAACAATTCCTACATAAATTCGATAAAAATTGACAAGCCGTAATATTTTCAAATCACTCGAGTTTCAAAATAAATACATACTTCATTTATTTCAGCAACTTTATTACTCACATTTCATATTTCGAATCTCAATCGAATCCATATCATTTCAAGCTCATTCAATATTTCCATATGCACATGATTTACATCAAATTTCAATAACAAAACGTTAACGTCCTGAAACCATTATCATACACACTCCATCCGTACGATTTCGATTCATCCACAAAAAAAGGACTTCAAAAACCCATCCAGGATATAACCTCGATTCGCGGTGCGAAAATTCAAAATCCCATTCATGGAAACCTTCGAGATTGCATCTACGACGGGTGCATCCTGTGCTTTTAACCAACAATACCATTCGTATTATACATTTTTTTGAATCTGGAATCGAAGGAGGAGCCCGCGGAATCATTGTTGTATCATTTTGTTGTAACCATACGAAATATTTTAGTGGGAAAGTAACGCGGGCACGTTTTCAGGTAGCCACTTTGAGTTAGTGGGCATGCCCAGATTCCAGATAACGCGATCATCCTAGGAAAGAAAGAGACCGGGATTTATTGCTTAATTCGTCCGGTCTTATCTCGGATGTCGGGATTTATTATTATTGTGGTTTTTTGTGGTTGTGGCGTTTGTTTTTCGTGATGTTGCGCTTGTCGATTGGCGGGGTCGATGTCGTTTGTTCGTTGGATGGTTCGATATTAATTTTTGTGGAAATTATGATTTATTGTGGTTTTTGTTTAATTTGAAGATATGAAACGGAAATGTGTAATGTGTTTGAAATTTAAATTAATATATCGTTTAGTTATTAGTCTCTATGAATACTTTCATTGTCATCTTGTGAAAATTTTATTCAAATTCAAATTTCATTCGTTTTAATTTCAATTGAATAATAGGTATACTGATCAAATTTCGTAAACATTTCTAATATATTTGAATTATTAGAATATATGTAATAATTTATATCACGCGTGAAAAAAATCTTGTTTATTTAGTCAATTAGTTATTCATACTAGCTTTTTAGTAAAAAAAATACTGACCTAAATTTACAATCGAATTAATCCGTTAATTATTATATTAAAAAAACTTGTACTCTCGCGCTTTGTAACTGAATATTCATTATATTCATTTCATTAAATACTAATTAGCATGTTTACCTTCGAAATCACATAAGTTGAATATTAAAATAACATATAACACAATACATCGAACAAATAATATAAACTCATAAAAACAATTGCATTTATTTAACACTATATCAAACGATCCTAATACGGTGATCAGTTTTCTTTAGAAATTCGTTTATTTTTTTAATAACAGAATTAATAAATTAATCTTAACAATCATTTCTGATCAAATTACAAACACATCATAAAAATTTCACGTCAACAAATAAAAAAAAATCAAAACTTCCAATACACAATTCATCCGAACGAACGCCCCATCGGACCTCATCCGCGCGACTTTCCACGCCGAAAAACCCCTCGCAACCCGAAACCTTGGAACCTAACAAGAATATTTTGTTGTTATTGTCGCCGGCACAGCAAACGAGCCAAAATATGGTGACCCTACTGCCTTGCAACTATCTGAGCACCGCTGGTTCACCGGCGTCCGTCGCCAGATGCGTCAACATCATAGACAAGATGCTAGAGCCGAAGGTTTGAACATATAACAAATGTAATTTCACCAAAAGCAAAATTGACAAAAAATCATAGCACCTTTGAGCTTTAAAATGGCACAGCGTCACAAATTTTTCACGTATTTGGCACCGCTTGTTTTCGCAATTGTGTATGTTGCACCGTTTGCACCAGTTGTTGTACGCACTGAGCGATGAATAGTTGCTTTCTTGTTACTTTGCTCGTATGTAGTTTTTGTGGTGGGTTGTTTTGGATATGTTTTTTTGTTGTTGAATTTTTGAATGAAGATTGTAATTTTTTTGATGGAAATTTTGGGTTCGTTGAAGTTTGTTCAATTATTCGATGAAACGGGGAAATTTTTGGATGTTATTAAATCATATGGTCACGGAATTTAGTTGTAAAAACCAAATTTTTAATATCTCACATTAGTTTTTACTTTTATTTTAGAAAGACTTTTAATTTTAAATTGATACATTAATTTTCATTGTGTTTCCATTCTTAGAAAAAAATCTGGGTTGTGTTTTTCACTTTGAGTTTTTTTGTCACAAAATTGAATGTCAGCAAAATCGGAAAAATCTTGCTATTTGTATCGCACATTTATGTTATCACTAGTAATATTAACAAATAGACACTGTTAAATTATTAAATAAATATTATTTTAATGATGAAATTATAAAAAATAATCTGCTTACAAATTATATAACAAGACCATGATTCAAAATATTTCTAGTTAAAAAAATTTGATTTAATGTTAGTCAGAAATTAAAAATTTATTCTATAAATAATTTAATAATAAAGCACAATTAGAATGATCATTTACTCAACAACAACTCATTGAATTTTAATTAAGAACTTTTCATTGACTTTTCTATGTACGAGAATAGTTAAAAATACGTACCATCAAGTTTGTTCATAATTTGGTTTAAATTATTAAAATTTTCAATATTTATAAATCTTCAAACTCTTATTTTAGTCAATTTCGAATGCATCAATCAAAAATAACTAGTAAACGGCAATATCTATAGATAATTATGAACATGAACCACTCAAAATCTTTGAGATTGATCATTTCATAAAGAAAATTTTTAATAAAATCGAAAAAAAATTATATTACAGTAAAAATTCTATAAATTACAAACTTTACAAAACCATTTTCACATATCAAAAAAAAAAAAAAATCCACACAAAAAAAAAAAACAACTCAAACATGAGACATGAGACAACAATCCAACTAAACCATCAAACCGACAAAACTCAAACCACATCCACGCCCCGACCGCCTCGCCCTCCGCTCAACCGCACCCATGACAGCCGAAAACCCCGAAACCACCCACCCACCACCCACATTCAAAAACCCAAAAAAAAAACACGTTCCCGCGTCCATTTCGTGAAATCGTCGGTGCATTTGCGCTAATTGACGCGCGTCACTCGCCCGTTCGAATTTAGATCTGTCGTGTGCGACGAAACGTGCACATTTCGACCGGTCAAACTCGTATTCGATGATTGTTTTTTTTTTTGTGTGCTTCGTTTTGTTTTCGACCCGTTTTTTTGTTCAGTTCGGTTTCTGGAAATGTTTCAGTCGAGTGAAAGTGCGCCGCTGAAAATGTATCGGATTCGCGCACGCGCTCGAACGGGTTATGTGTGGTTTTTTTTTTAAATTCGATGCAATGATTGTATAATTTTGAATATGTGCTAATTTGGTGTTGTATGTATGCATTTTTTTCGATATGGTCGTTAGTGGATTGACGTGTTTTGATTTGTGGTGTTATAAAAATGATTGGTTTTTATAAAGCGCGATTTTGAATATGAGATTAATTTTTTCACGTTTATATAATTGGTTATTGTGTAATTGAAGTATATTAAATATTGCGTAGTCGATGTGTTTTTGAAAAAAATCTATATTTCATAAATTGTAATTGTTGGGATCGATATTTTCACATATTCGTACAATAAATGATTGATATGATTTTATAATAGTACTATTGGGCTGGTCTAATTAAATTTTATCGTCAATTATATTATAATCATGATTTGTTTTATAAAAATATTCAATAAATAGAGTATTCGTTAAATTGTGCAATTATAGTGAAAGGGCAATATTAATTTCCTATCGTATTGTTAGTGTAAGTGTATCAATTTTATATTAATTAAAAAAATACATATCCGATAAATTGTGCAATTATTGCGAAAAGAAAAATTCATTATCATTAACTAAATTCTACATCACCATCAATAGATCCGCCCAGTTGCATTTTAACATCAATAAACCCATAAAATTTACATTCAAACTTAAATACTAGCATTTTAAAGACTATAAAAATAAAAAAAGATCATACTGTACAACGCGAATGAACAAATTCACATTCTACACCACCATCACATTACACATTATATCTGTACCATTCTATACATATTTAAATTTACATTTAAACTTAAAAAATAGCACTTTAAAGACTGTAGTAATAAAAAAGAACATACTGTACAACGCGAATGAACAAAATCACATTACACTCTATATCACCTTCACTAGGCCGGCTAAGTTTTTATTCAAACATCAATATACCCATCAAATTCATATTCAAACATAAAAAAAATATCGGTGCTACTTGGTTTGCGATTGAACTGATTATTTTTTTAACCTAACCTAACTCTTAGGTGCCCCTAGATGTTAAGTTAGGTTTAAAGGTTAATTAGTTTGGGTTAGGTTAGGTTAGGTTAGAAACTTTATTTAACACTAGGGCATTTATAGGTTAGGAAAACAAAATTCAATTCAATCTCCAACCAAATAGTACCGAAATAATCATCATCATCATTATCGACCCGTTTATGCCCACTGTAGAACAAGGTCTCCCCATCAAATATTGGAGGTCTAGGCTTATTATACCTTATCCGAGAGCCAACCTCGCACCGAAATATCAACTCAAAAACAAAAAAGACCCACTCACACACCGAAAACCTCCATCATTACGTCATCATGCCCAGGGATTCCCTCGTCTCGCATCCCCTGGACCTCCCTCGGACAGGTCATACGTGAGTGAGTGCCATAAGGTCTCGTGTAAAACACAAAATTTACCATCCGATGGTGACCTGATGGTCTCGCGCGATACGGCTGCTCGGGAACGACCGCTGTCGCGCTTGTTTTATATGCCCGTGTCAAATCTTGGATGTAACGCATATATACGGCCAGTTGAGCCCTTCTCAAACGGTGGGGCGCGACTTTGGAGTGCCCCGGTTGTGTGTGGGGTCCGGGTTTTGTGATGTGTGAAAGATGCGGGGGGGGAATGTTTGCAGTTTTCGAGCAGTTTGATGATTTTGAAAATTTGTATGATTCGGTGCTAATGCAACGCACGGACGCCAACGTGTCGCTCGAAAACCGACAGTTTGTCGTTTAAAATAAGCATCGCAATCGCTCGATAGATGAACTGTCAAAGGTGACAGCTCGAAATCGCGTATATATCTCCGTGGTTACGATATTTGAAATTGAAATCACTTTTTTAATTTATTCTATTTACCTTATAGATATGTTATTGAGAATGGTCTCGAAGGGATTTCAGTCATAATATTTGTATATTTTATACGCGAGTTAATTTCGCGCAACTTTGACATTTGAGGTTATATATTACTGATAGACGCGATTGTCACCTTTGATAGTTCATCTATCGAGCGATTGCGATACTTATTTTAAATGACAAACTGTTGGTTTTCGAGCGATACGTTGGCGTCCGTGCGTTGTATTAGCACCAACTCTTCTATAACTTTCCCCCTTATAATGTTTGCGGCGGTTTTTCATTTATTGATTTCCTTCAATTCAAAAAATAAAATTGAAAAACTTATCCCCCCTTATAACGTGGAACCTATCTTGACGTTATAGGGGGGGGGGGGTTTCCTGTATTTATTACGGTAGAGTAAGTTGGATGGAATTTAACGATTATGTAACGTCGAACGCGTTAATAAGAATGACAGTTAATTATTGTATTCGTCATCTTTATCCAGTGGCGAATTTATATTGTTAAAGGTTCGAGGTGTCAAAAATTTTTAGGGGTTCCATTGCTTATATACAGGAACAGGTTCCAAACTTAACCCTTACTCTTTTATTACGCATAAATCATAAATTAAAAAAAAATAGCCCTATGGGTGAAAATTTGATTTTTTATTATCGGCATATTATATAATAGTCGGTTTTATAAAATGAAGGACAGATGTCCGATTTTAGAAAATAAAATTTGATTTTTTGTGAATAAACGTTTTTTTTTCTCAAGAAAGTGATTCAAATTTTATGAAGTCTATTGAATTTGTATAAAAAACTAATTAAATTCATCAAAAGAAGATATAGGACCCTTTCGAGGTCTTTTCTCATTTTCGGCTCTGAAGTGAAAATCTCCACCGCCTATTAGTAAATCCTCTACTATATCTATCTCCATATAATAATATTCGATTTTGTTCTGTCTGTGGCAATGCTCGAAACGATAGAAACAAATCGTTAATATAAAATAAAATAAATTTCATGTTTCTTGAACAAATTTTCAAAATAGGCGTCTTTCAATACTTAACAGGCTACCCTCTAGTAAATATAATATAATATAATAACAGTGACGATAGGGATAAAGATAATAGGGGTTGGGAATAAGGGTTGCTTCACCAAAGTATTGAAATCCCTATACAGGATATTACCGGTAGTACCTTTTTTATTTTCGTAATACCCAAACGGTAATTTTGATATCCCTAGTGATAGTTAATAGTCGAGTTTATTTATATTATATTCAGTTTAAAATTTTATCCTATTATAACACGTCAATATAAGATTGAATATATTTATCATGTACGTTTTTTTGTAATTGTACAATATCTGTTGTTCGAATTATTATATTTGAGCTTTTTATCGTTTATATGCGGCTCGAAGTTACAAAGGCTCAATTGAGTCGGTTTGTTTAAGGTTGTATTTAAAAAAAAATGGGATGTTAGCGTGTTTTCATGGAAACGGAAATGTTGCGGTTTTTTTAAACTCGATTATGCTGTTTGTTTTCGTTCGGAATTGATTCATCATTTGTTATGAGACAATCATTATTTGTGTTGATATAATATTACGATAGTTAATCATTTGAATATGCGTTTTTAACATGAGGAAAATTTTATTTTTATATTGTTAAAATATACAAAGCTTCGTAGAAAAAAATTACCATTGCATATGCGTGAATTTTCATATTAATTAAAACGGGTATCAATATAATTTTCCATTATCGCTCTCGCTTTCGATACATTATCTCATTATATCGTGCGAACTTTTTGCACATTACAATTTGCATTCTTGTTGAATATTACGATTTTCATCATCGATTGTGAATTCAACGACGAAACTCTTCCAAGTCGTTTGATCGCACGCAAAATTGAAACGACACGGAAAAACACGAAAAGCCTTATTTGCACGAAATAAAATAAAGAGCATTCGCGAATATTTACATATTCCGGCTTTTCGATATCCCCATTATATCCGAGACTTACATAACATCGTAATATTTATATTGCGACACAATTGATCCGACACGCATTGAAAAGAAAACCACTTTGCGTATGAACATGATCGCAATGATGATTAGAATTCATATTGTTAAACAATCGCGAGAACAAAAGGAAAACAGCAGCATTTTTCTTATCAATGTTTGTTTAGCGAATTCAGGGTCCCAATTTTTTTTTGGAAATTCGTTGTGAACGCGCTTTTCTTTTATAAGTTTTTTTTAATACAGTGGAACCTCGAATGAACGGGGATTGAAATGGTCCGGGTAGCGAAAATCTGGATAATCGAGACAAGAAAGACATTGTATTAAATAAAAATTTTGAATTTATTAGAAATTAAATTATTTGTGGAAATAAACCTTTAAGTCTTTTTTAAACGTATTGACTGTCTGTTTTTACTATTTTTGATCAGATACTGTCAAAATTTGTGAGCATATAAAATCGTCATGGTATTTTACAGTAAACCCTCACGTTACCACGTTATAGGTGATGACATTATAGGGGTTTAAGGTTTTACAATTTTGTTTTTTGTTGTGAAGGAAATCAGTAAATCGAATATTTTCATTTTTCGAACATTTTTACGTGTTAACCAGCGCAAATGATTTGACTAGAAAACATACGAATGTACGTTATAGGGAGGGTTTACTGTATTCATCGGTTCTCAAGTTAATCAATGAAGTCATATTTTTTAACGCCATCGCTAAGAAGATTTTTTAACTCAAATTTTTATAAACATAAATTTTTTTTTATTTCGTATAAAATGATTGTTTTTAAAAATGATTTGTATCAATTGTGACGATAATTTTGAAATAAAATTCTTTTCAGGTTTTAGTTTGATCACCCTCATAGTTGAGTCTGTCATGAATCAATTACATTGACTCATGAGTCAATATAATTTTGTGTTATGTAAAAAATCCTAAAATCTGTTATTAAAAAAAAAAAATTTTTTTAAATCAATCCGGATAATAGAGGTTCTACTGTATTCGTATCGAAATTTCGCTGTCACCCTTTTACATGCGATCCGTTTTGATTTATTTTTTAATTTTCCGTTCGATCCCATTGTTCACCATCCATTGTGTGCGATCCTATTCATTACTGAACGTATATCCGGGATCGATATAACTCCACGAAAATTTTCACGGATTAGCATTTCGACGCCCGTACGAGACAGCTCGGTTACGTTATTTCTCCGGCACGGAAATAGAATCTTCGGATCCAAATAAAAATAGTGTTTAAACCGCAAAATTTTAGAGAAACATTTATAGAACGGCCGATCGAAGGCTGTCCGATTCGCGCGCTTTTCTCTGTTTACGCGGAAAATGGGTCAGGTCTTGTGACCCGTTGATATTTTCGTGGCGCTTTTCCGTTGCGTCGGGAAATTCGGCTGCGTTGACATGTGCAAAAGTATCGAATGATTATTTCTGTGCTATAAAAAGTCTTTATTCCGTTGGAGTTCTGCCCGGATTCTGTTGTGTTCGTGTCGCGGCGACGAGAACTGGATTCATCCGATTTTGAGCTTCGCGACAATTGGATGTTGAGTTCTGGTGGTCTGTGGTGTTGAGGATGAATCCGGCTCGATGTGGAAATAGGTCATTTTCTGTGTTGGGGGATCTGATATGTTGAACCTGACCCATTAAGTTGTCATGTATTCAATATTGACGATTTGAGCGACAAATTTGCGACGATACGGCCGCCTGATGCATAGGAAATTTGTCGCCCGAATCGCTAGTATCGTGGTTATTTGTGTCTAGTCTATAAAATCGATTCATTCTGAAAAAAATGCTTATATGTCAAATCTAGTGGCAATTAGTCTTTTTCAATGTTGATACATTGCAGTTTTTAGGATGAATCCGGCTCGATGTGAAAATAGGTCATTTTCAGTGTTGGGGGATCTGATATGTTGAACCTGACCCATTAAGTTGTGATGTGTGACTTCAATATTGACGATTTGAGCGACAAATTTGCGACGATACGGCCGCCTGGTGCATAGGAAATTTGTCGCCCGAATCGCTAGTATCGTGGTTATTTGTGTCTAGTCTATAAAATCGATTCATTCTGTAAAAAATGCTTATATGTCAAATCTAGCGACAATTAGTCTTTTTCAATGTTGATACATTGCAGTTTTGAGGATAAATCCGTCTCGATGAGGAAATAGGTCATTTTTAGTGTTGGGGGATCTGATATGTTAAACCTGACCCATTAAGTTGTGATGTATGACTTCAATATTGACGATTTGAACGACAAATTTGCGACGATACGGCCGCCTGGTGCATAGGAAATTTTTCGCCCGAATCGCTAGTATCGTGGCTATTTGTAGTCTAAAAAATCGATTCATTCTGTAAAAAATGCTTATATGTCAAATTTAGTGGCAATTAGTCTTTTTCAATGTTGATACATTGCAGTTTTGAGGATGAACCCGGCTCGATGTGAAAATAGGTCATTTTCATTGTTTGAGGGGCTGATATGTAGAATTTGACTCAATATAAAAGTTATATGTTTTGATGTTAGTGCATAGCCTCAGTATTCACGATATGAGCGACTCGAACGATTTAAGCGACAAATTGGCGACGATACGGCCGCTCGATGCACCGGAAATTTGTCTCCCAAATCGTATTAAGTTGAATCTAGCGTAAAAATCTTATTTTTTTTAAAAATACATATTCATATATTAAATTTAGTAACATCTGGTCGTTTTCAATATTGATAAATACATCGTAGCGTTGAGGATGAACCCGGCCCGATGTGAAAATAGGTCATTTTCAGTGCTGGGGGATCTGATATGTTGAACTTGACCCAGTATGAAAGATCTGCAACGTTTTGATGTTAATGTATGATATCAGTACCGGCGATTTCAGCGACTTGATTGAATAACTAGAGCGATTCGAGCGACAAATCGATAACAACACATACCGGAAAACCTAGTATGAAAATCGATTTCCCTCGAAAATAAATTTTCATTTGTTATATCTGGTCGTAGGGTCGAGGATGAACCTGGCTTAGGTCGGTTTTCATAGAGGCAGGTTCAGTTTTATGGTTTCAGGTCTAGTTATTTTGATTTGTTGAAAATTTCATTGAATTTGTTATTATAATGTTCGTATGAAAGGAGTTCCTTTGAGGCCGATTTCATCAGCTCGGTACATAATAACCCTTTTACTATTTTAATACTCGATGAAATGAACGCTTTCAATCTTTGAGCGCGTCATATTCCGCCTACAAGTTTATGCCATTTTTATGCGCTGTATTTCCATGTAATTTTTCCCCTCGAACGAGTATCGTTATTGATCTGTACATTTTTTATCAATTTTTACACCTGCAATTTTCATATCCATCAAATGCGATAAATAACTTCAGCTATAATACACAGTCTCGTATTTCGATCAATTTTCTCGGAAGACTTAACGAACTCGATTTCGACATAGACGCGGATTCAATTAATTGGAATTCATTCGAATTTCAATCAACTTACACGAGTTGTAAAATAATACTAAACATCTCGTATATACAACGCGGAAAATCGATACGTTGCCGATCAATTAACCATCGATCCAATCGATAGATTCAATTACGGTTAATTCTAGTTCCATAGACACTTCACAAATTCGATATAGATCGCTCGCACGACAGAGCGTCGTCTCAGTCCTGTTTTGGGCGCCATATTGCTTTTAATGGCGGCAATACGTCGTATTCGAATTCGTCTATGAATCAAGCCCGCTTTCGCTTTCTCTTTCACCCCCGGGGTTTTGTGGGCGAGATGTGTCATCTCTGTTCCGCTCTGTAGATTTTCCTCGAAAGCCTTCATCGGAATAAGATTCTTCGCGCTATCGACGCGTGTAATATGGCGGCCGTGTTCCCAAATGTTGGGCAACTGTGTAGGTGATTGCCAAGCGCCACACGCTTTCGTTTCCTAATCGCATTTCGATGATGATCTATCGATGTGGTATGTTAAGAAAATTCTTCAGAGTGTATGTGAATGATGTTTAAATTTTTTAATCGTCGAAAAAAATCGAGTTTTAATTCTTAAAAAATATTCGATAAATATTGGGAACGATTTGAACGTGCATTTTACAAAGTATGATGTGCGTTTTATACGAGTATTGAAATGTGTGTATTCGAAAAAATATTCCAATATTACCTTAATACGAATAAAACGTACATTAGAATGAATGTAAATAAAGGATCGGCAACGCCGTAAATGTGAAGAGGGCGCAATACCAACCGCACGACCATTATTGATAACTTTTATAGTTAAAATATGATTAAAATTAATTGAAATTTTAATAAAACGAAACTTTGACAGTTCGTATCGTATTTTCTGTGGAGGAAGAATTTACTCTGGCAACGTTGCCACCTCTCGTTCATTTCAATGTACAAACTATTCTTTCTATTTTTCATCTCATATTTTTTAATGCTCACTTTGTAATGCACGATTTTTTTTCATTGCAGTAAAATGATACTCAATATAAGACTCTTTAATGCACCAGAAATAATCAACATCGTACATTATTCTAATGCACAAGTAATTCGTTTTAATGCACAATCTAGCACAGTTAAATATTTAGTCATACCTTTAGTACGTAAGAAGTTCAAGGTCATGTTTATGATCGCAGCCTAATGTTAATTATTTATTTCAACTTTTCACGGCTTTGAAAGACTTATTCGAACTCATTAAAATGTGTACCGGAGTTAACAACTTTTAGTTGTAGCGATATAAGTTTGAGCGAGTCTTGAACAATATCCTTTTGATTCAATTTTCTGAATAATTCAACGGAAATTGTTTGTTCGATATCTGCATAAACACCGTAACAAATGGTCCACTTGCGTTTATGTGGGTCGCAGGCCTCGTTACATCAGGTTAAAACGAACCGTTACTAATTCGCGGCAATTTTTCGATAAACGGCCGTTTTTTCTTCCGGAAAATGTCGGATGCGTTTTTCGTTGTTTATGTGCGACCGATCGATCTTGGATTAGAACGATGTTGTCTGTGCTTAAGTGAATAATAAAAATTCGCAATTCATTTCCCCGTCTAGGAATGGGGAGGAGATTATATTTTTTTTCGTCGACGTCTATGCCATTTCCTTGGGGCTTCGGCATTTTAAGTTCGACTTTCGATTTTCCTTCGAAAGGGAGGAAAATCCCTCGGGGTATTTCCCCGTATACGTCCTCACACTGTACGTTACGATTTTTTCCCATTTTTTTTATTTTATTATTTAATAACCCTTTCCTTTGTGTTTGAGTTCTTCAAACATTTTATAGTGGTTACGTTGAATTTCTATTTGTAAATTGTGCCTTTGATATTTATAAAATGTTTGTAGTGTATCTTGTGTATGTTAGCTTAGTCAAAATCTATTGGCATCCTTGATTTTTATCTCGTGGAGTTTACTTAAAACGTACTGGTGTTTTTATATGTAGTTTAAAAATAGTAGAGATAAATGGGTACCAGTTTTTTATAATATAGCACAATACTTTGTATACTGATCGCGATAAGAAAAAGATATAAGATTAGAATTTACAATTTTATTCATAAAAATAATTGAAATTTTTATTTGTATATTCAATTCAATTAAGGTGAGGTCTCATAGTGAGCGTAAGCATTCGAAAACGTGCGAGTATAATAAATACGTCCGCATTCCGCGTACGCTCACTATGACGTCTCACCCTTATGTCTGATAGAATATAAACCAGATGTCGGAAAACTACGACCCGCGAGCTAAAGCTGGTTTTTAAAACTATTTTGGGATCGATTACTTTTAACTTTTTGAATTTTTGACACTGTTTTTTTTTTAAGTAAAATTACCTATATAAATATCTTCGAGTTTGCTGAGCCTCAAATTTTTACGATCTGGCCCATTTTAAAAAAAGTTTTTCCACTTCTGGTTTATATTATGAACCATTCAAACTCCCTACGATCTGAAACACTTATAAAATACACCCACGTCTGTTTTTATACCGGGAATACGTTTCAGAGACTACTGAATAAAAAAAAAATGTACGATAGCCATATATAGATGAATCTTCCATCCAAATATACTTCCGAAAAATGTGTAATTTGGCAAAATTTTAGAGTAAATTTTCATTTAATGACTTTTATTGTATACTGGCGTAGTCTGGATGTTACCATTACAGCATAATAATAATATTTTTATGTTAACCACTTCTGTTTCACAAGAGCATCCGTATTTACATCGGTTTCCTCGTGCTAGGGCCACATGAGCACCGGTGTACATGTCATGTACACAATTTTTACGCTCGCCAAATTCTTAAGACTGTGACGGATTTCTTTAAAATAGACTGTGTAAAAAAATAATCCATTGTTTTATGGATGGCTATTTGAAGATACACTATCTGTGAACTATTGGCTATTTGCAGATACAGTATCAATGAATTATTGGCTATTTGCTGATAAAGTATCAGTGAACTATTGGATATTTGCAGATACCGTATCTGTGCATTATTGGCCATTTGCAGTTAAAATATCTTTGAAATCAGTTTTAGTGCATAAAAAATAATCAAATGATTTGCAAATACTGTATCTGCAAATAGTCAATAATTCGTAGATACTATATCTGCAAATAGTCAATAGTTCGTAGATACTATATCTGCAAATAGCCAATAGTTCGCTGATACTGTATCTTCAAATGGTCAATAATTCTCAGATACTATATCTGTAAATAGTCAATAGTTCGTAGATACTACATCTGCAAATAGCCAATAGTTCGTTGATACTATATCTGCAAATAATCAATAGTTCGTTGATACTATATCTGCAAATAATCAATAGTTCGTAGATACTATATCTGCAAATAATCAATAGTTCGTAGATACTATATCTGCAAATAGTTAAAAGTTCGCAGATACTCTATCTGCAAATAGCTAATAGTTCGCTGATACTTTATCTTCAAATGGTCAATAATTCGTAGATACTATATCTGCAAATAGTAAATAGTTCGCAGTTACTCTATCTGCAAATAGCCGACAATTCGCAGATACTATATCTGCAAATAGCCAACAATCCCCATTTTATTTGAACCGTGCTGCTTCGGAACCGCGTAAAAAGAGTTTCACACACACGAACACGTACACAAAAAACCGGCACGTCTTCGGCGTTACGATTCCGCAGCGGCGAGAAAAAAAAACAATCTTCGGGAGGCTCTCGTCGTGGGTCGGTCGCCCACTGTCTCTCCTCACTCGGAGCCGGTACGTGGGCAGCAGCCGGCTTCAGCATCAGCTCCGGAGAGCCGAAACGGAACGTTTATTTATACCGGCCACGACCCATTATCCGGCATCGGGTCGATGAGCCGCATCGCGCTCCGCTGGACAACCAGATGCTGCTGCTGCGCCCGAAAACCAATTAGGACTGCTCCGTTTTGGAGGTCTTCTCTAATGAAGCTTATCTGGGCAGCGCTCGGAATGACCGTGATGGGCCTTTTCGATGGTCTTTGAGTGATGGTGCTGATTTTCGAATTCGGTTGGGTGGATGGGATCTCATGTATGGGTGTTTGTTTGGTGAATTTGTATCGGAATGATTGGTGTTGATGTTAGTGAATAGCTACTGGTCGCTATGTGGTGTGTTGCCAAATTAAATTTTCAGATGAAAAAGATAGAAAAATGGAGCTTTTGGAACGATTAGAAAAAATGTACAAAAAAAAATAATTATCGGACCGTTAAATCTTGCCGTTTGAGAGACAGAAATTCAAATTGTTTTTTTTTTCAAATTACGTTCCGTATATGGCATTTTCTTCGACGAGTGTATTCTTCTAGTCTGTTTTTGAGGTTTTCCTCATTGAACACATATTTTGTCCTATGTATTTTCACGTTTCGAAAGTTTCTATTTTTTGTGTCATACTGTATAAATAGTCGGAGTTTAGAAAAAAAAATGCAGTTTTGTGCTAATAGTCAGTAAATATTTAAAATTTGATGCATTGATACCAATTCTGTAACGTTATACAAAATTTTTGATGACATTCTCACATGGCAACATAGTCAATCAATAGATATTTTATGATTTTTACTAATTATTTATTCTTTTTAATTATTTTCATAAATAACTGACCGTTTTATTGTATGCATGTATAATAGTTGCTGTTTTTCTAAAATACTTGAGAATTTTTTTCATTTTTATTCTTTTGCTTGAATACATTAAATAATAGAAAATTGATCGCTTGTAAAAATTTTAATGATATCTATAAAGTATATATGAATAACAATGAATTTTATCTTGTATGGTATTCAAAATAATGAAAATCAAATGATTAGTCAAGGAATTTATGTATAATACATATTTATTATGGTTTCGATTTATATGGAAGCGCTCGAAGTATTGATGATGGATGTGTCTTGAAAACAAGCGTTGATAGTCAAGTGATTATGTAAAATTTTGTAACGTTCGGTAACTAATTAGTATATATAGCGTTGTTTAAGTCTAGTTTGATAAAGCTTATCTGTAATTGTTTGAAATATTATTGATGGAATTTAGGAAAGTGTTGATAGTTTTTAAATGGTGCAAATTGCTTTAGTTAGAAAATGTTGTTGATTTAAGTCATTTTTCAATTTTATTTATTTATTCATCCATTATGTTTCCCTTCAAAGTAATAAAGCAAAGTAGCTTTTAAAATAAATTACACCCAATCTTCATAGATTTTTTTTTTTTTAATAAAAGTAAACACCAATTTTGTTTGCAATACATTTACTTCGCTATCAAATTTAATATAAATCTATTTACCATGCAAATTTCTCACTCCGATCCGATACATCCCCTTAAAAATTTCAACCTGCACAACCCAATTACGTAATACATTTACAATTTACCAACTTTCGCATTGAATTATTACCCGAACTAGCTTAACGTTCGTGCTAAACAATCTCACCTTTCGAAACTTCGTTAGCATTCGCAAAGTCAAGGCTCGCACCGTGTCTATTTCGAGTTTTTGTTTATTCCATCCGTTAAACACTGTCGTGCTGAATGGTAATTTGCTAAATTCACTGGTGCGTTTCCATCAATTCGAACGTACACTGTCCACAAATTGTTTAATCACACTATTTAGGAGTAATTCGAGTTTCGTCCCCAAATTCAAATTCGTGCCAATACACCAATTCGCCGAATTTTCAAAAGCAACGAACCTTGTACTCGCATATAATATTACGTTGTAATGTTTGAAAGCGTTGAAATTAGCTCGATCAAAAGCAGATCGTCCTGAGAATAAGATGTGGATAGTAAATATTTTTATTGTTTTGAATATTAAAAGAGAATCATGTTTTTTTTTTTTTTTTGATTTGTTAATTTTTTTGCCCTTAAACGATCGATCGATAAGATATTTGAGTTTAATTTGTTTGTGCGACTTCAAGTCTTAACACAACACAACAAAAGTTCAATTTGATTTTTGGAGAAGATATCACAAATCAAAAAAAGTTTTTGCAAGACGGTTTATAAAATTTCATTTAGAAGATTTTTACCTCTAAAATGAGCCCCTTTGAGGTTTTCTCAAACTTTGAAAATTTAAGGGACATCATTTAAAATAATCCACAAAAAATCTTCGAAGACTATCAGCAGACCTCAAAATTAACCCTGTAAACATTTCAAGAAATCCGACTAACATAAGAAAGATGAAAAAATATTACTTCATGACCTCTTATATTATATAACAGATTCAAAATCAACGGAATTAAAAATTTGAAACATGAAACACCTGATTATTCTCCTACTCATTCTGCCACCGATTATAATTTCTTTTCAAATCCAGATTCATTCCTCTACCAAATTTTTTTTACTAATCCAAGCGATATTGAAAAAACCTCTGATGACTTCATAACCTACAAAAAATACAAAATTTTATAAACACAAAATATTCATCATCAATTCGTCAATAGAAGACTCTTGATGTAAATTAATTCGATTTTGATAAATAAATTTTGAAAATTAAAAAAATCGGACATTTCCATCGTACCAACCTAATGTTTCGCATTATTCCATCGCGCAATTCGGTACCGTCGCCGACGTGCGAACTTTATTCCTTCAAAAATCATTAGAATATCGCATAGATCGCTTGTTTACGAGTTTGTTGCGTCGTGGGCGTTTCATCATTTGTTCATCAGCCTTTTTTGCCCGTTTTATGCTGGATACGAATGTGGGATGGACGCGTTACGAGACTTCGGAGTGTGTGAATGGAAATAGAAATTGTTCAACAGTGCCTATAGATCGTTGCCAGCGTTGACTGATTGAGGATCCGAAATCGATTCGATGATTCGGACCTGTGTGTGTGTGTCGGATTCGAAGATTTGTTGTTAATATGAATTTGATGAAAAAATGAATTGAGATGTTGTTTGTATGGAGTTTTTTTGAATTTTTGATTTAAGCGGTAAATGTGTTTTTTTTTAGTAAGGTGCTAAAAGGTGGAAAAAACCATGTGAATGTTTCCATTTTGGGATTGTACTAAAAAGTTTCGGTAAATGTTTGGTTTATCAATGCCAATTAAAATAAGTTTTTTTTAATTTGAGGATGTATGTTTTAAATATTCTAAGCCATTTGATAAATGTGTATAACTATTTTTTATAATAGTGATAGGCTCGATGTTAATAACATCGGCTGTGAATTGATAACCATACTGTTACGTAATTATATATAAAAAAATTAAATATATCTATGCAAAAATATTTTATGACCGTGCCCTTGCGAAAAGTTGATGTCCGTACCCGATTTGAATATTTAATATTTAATTAATAAAATCAAAACAGTTCGTTTGTTATTGTCACCATTACGAATACGTACATATAGGTAAAGCCAGTAGTTAGTAGGTAATAATAAAGCCAGTAGTTAGTAGGTAATAAAGACCAAATTAGAATATCTATCCTCAATATATAATAGCATATTTATGTGTGTGTGTGTGTGTGTCTGTCCGTCTGTGTATCTGTTCGATGACGCTCGCGACTTTTTCGCGAATATTGTCTTTATATGCGTATACAGTTAACGTCTTTAATATGATGCTTATTACCTACTGCTTCTGGCTTTGCCTATATGTCGTAATTGTGACAATAATAAATGAACTGGTTTTATTAATTAAGTATTAAATATTCAAATCGCACATCGACATTAAAATAAACATATACACATTCCGATGTTATCGATATCGGCCCTATATATTATACTAGTAATTAATAAATGTACATATATACTCAATGTCTTTGTCACTATTAATCTTCATCTTATCTTAATTGAATCAACGTTTTCTTATAACAAATTCTAATTTACAAAATATTCAACTACCACATGATAAAAGGTATCCATTTAATACAAATAAAAACTACTACCAAAATTTAACAATATAAAGCGGCAATTTATTACAACATAAAAAAATGAAACTTTCATACACATTAAATAAACTGCCATGTGGAGTCATAATGTAGTTCTGTCTGCTCCGTTTTATATACGGTCGGTCAATTTGGGGCGCGCAGTTTTCGCATAGTTATCGCCCTAGAAGGGCTCAAATGGTTCGCCGACGAAGGGCGGTTCGTCTCTGTTTATTGTCTAGTGGAAAATTTGTAAATGGGCATCAGGAAGCCGAGTCCCGGCGGCGGGAGGACATTCGAGTCTTCCCGGAGGAGTGCTCCTTGTTGCCGGGCTACTCTCCGCGGACGCTTATTAGGCTTTGCTAAAAGCCAAAATACGTTTTTCGTCTATTTTTAATGAGGAAATTAGATGTGAGCTTTGTGCTTAGTAGGTACGGTACGGTGGAAAAGAATCTGAATGTTAATGAGGTGTATGAAAGTTAACAACGGTGGTGCGCGATCGATTTTCAGTAAGTAGTAGAGTGTTGGACAAAAATATTAAACTTTAATATTTATAGAGTTGTTTGAACGTCAAAAATTTTAGATATGAAGTAATATCAAAAGGTTATAAATTTACTTTAGAAAAAAAGTTATTTTCGAATTATCACGAGTAAAATTTTCCATCAATATTCATTCTTGCGTTTTCATTTTAAAAATATATTGCGTTTGTTTGTACTTATTTCATAATAATAAGTTTTCTAGAAAAAGAGATTTATTGCGACTGATTCAAACAAATGAGAGTTTCATGCTTTTTCTTTGTATAAGAAAAAAAAAACTTTTAATGCGGAAATGCTTTATTTTTAAAGAGTTTCGAAGCCGGATGACTCTCTGAAAATTCCGTTCATACATATTACATTCATTTGCGAAATATAATAGCTCACCTGCGAAAATAAGAGGGTCAACGGATTGCGTTTCAATAATTAATGTTGGCATGATATACAACCATATATCACTCGAGCAATCTTGCAAAACAAACATATCCCAGATACTTGAAAATTATTTATTAAACCATTTATTTCAACGAGAACGAATAGCTAAGATTTTATCAACCCATAAAGAGAATCGCAGATTTTAAAACTGATAACCAATCATCATCACATATACAAGAAGATATTTAATTCTATATCTCTATGTATCATGATACAATACGAAATCCGTATATTTAGACTACATCTATTTTAGAACCGGTTTCAATATTAAACCGTTTCGACACACTATCAAGCTCATATCATAACCATCAACGGATCCGAACTACGTAAGACGCACAGCATAAATTTGAATCATCCACTTCGGCACCTCAGCATCCATCTAACACTTTAATGAACCTCGTATACATGCATGTACATAGTGGTCTACCCGGTTTAATTATTCGGTTGCATAGCGCCGCTTACATCGACCGTCCTATAAACCCAGCGCTAGAATGCAAATAAGATTAATAGGGGCAAAGGCTAATCGGTTCGAGTACCCTGTCGAATTTCCCGTCCTTACTACACACTGGACATGTTAATTATATTATTGTTATAGTCGCGGAGAAGATCGCTCTGCTCCTGCTGGGTTAAGGGTGGCGTGCTAATGCCCCATCAGCTCCCAGAGGGATGTAGTCACGGTTTCGGTATAAAGCAGCATCGCGAACAATAACCCCGGGAAGGGCTCGTAAAAAAAGCGAATGCTCCCGAGGCCAGAAAAGGAAAAGGATAATTAATTTCGACAAGTGCCTCGCGTTTTCAACGTGCTCTGCATCCGCGCGATTTCAGCGAATTTCGATGAACGAGTGCATCGAATAGCGATAAGAAATATAAAATATTTTGATATAGAAATTGAAGCGTGTGTCATTTTATATACAATCAAAAGATGCAACTAGGGTACAACCTGTCAGAAAGCTCAGCCTTCTCATCGCCGGGAAGGGATGGTTTCCAGAAGTGTCTAGCAGATCGAGTTGGTATATCTCGCCTCGTATCCTGTACAACTTCCTATGGAAGTCCTCGATGGTCGGTGTGTAGCTGTCTTCAAACTTGGCGCCAAGGAAACGCGCAACCAACGAAGTCTTGCCGACTCGGGCAGATCTGAAACAAAGTTTTCATATAAATAGACGGGTAGTCGAATAATGACGAAGTTTGATGTAAATTTTCATATGTGAGCATCATACATCTAACTCGCGTGTTTTCAATAATGAAATAGTTACATCGTGATTATAAAGCGTCATAGTTTGTATAAAGCCTAATTTTGAGTATTATATATTTATAAAAGAATGTTGGTTTCGATATCGGAAAGAATATTCTTCAACACCTGTCACTTTTGGGGTGAGGGGTTTCAAAATTCTCTTGATATTCAATCCATTCAGGATTTCATAGCTGTCAGTGAAAGATTGACACGATTTCGATACACGTCACGTGTTATTTTTCCCGGAAATGTTGTTCGATTTCGAAACACGGTGAATCGCAGCCGCAACTAGCATAGAAATTTCCCTCGATTCGGATCGGGTTTTTCGTGAAAAATAATTAATTTGCATACAAAAATATTCAACGAATTCACGAGAGCAGAAATTTGACGTAGACCGAACAAGCGTTCTTCAAATATCGACGATTCTATTTGAACTTTTTCCACGAGACAAGAACTGAATTTTCCGCTCCAGAGCGTGTTTGCACGTACCGCATATGGCAAAGAAGGCACATAGATGTGTTCAATATCCGCAAAAGCTATCGCGAATTTCCATAGTCCATCAGACGTCGCGTTACTCCTGATTTTCGCCAGATTGAATTTTCGCGCGAAACGTGGCATCGCGACTCGATCGTCCCTCGCCAGGAGGTGGGGCTTTATAAAACGTTATATGCGGGGTAATTAATTTGAGAATGAGGCTTTCACGCAACGATTGATTTCGAAACGCCGCGAAATCTGGTGGATAAACTGTGTTAGTAAGGAAATCGGGGCACCGAGCCGTGCAGAAACATGCCACTCGTGTAATGGGAAGGTAAACGGTGTTAATTAGCGAAATTATTCGAATTCAATATGTTTGCAGAAACATGGGGATGTATGAAGAAAATTATGCCCGCGGTTATGTAATATGGTTTATCTTGATGTATGTGAAATATAAAGTGATGGTTTTTATTATTATAATTATTGTATATGGAGATGTGTATTATAATAGATTACTTTGAAGATTAGAGAGTTGATATTTTTATGGTTTTGCGGGTGTAGAATTACGAAATTTAAAAAGAGATATCGAACTTTTTTATTCTTTGAGTTTTTTTATAAAATATTTATTTCAAAGAATTTTTCTACGCTTATTTTTTCACAAAGACTTCAGTTTTCACTTTAATTTGAATGATATAAAAAAATATGAATTTTGAAAACCCTAGTTTTTTCGAAAGGTGAAATTAATTTAAATTTAATTAACATTACATTTAAATTAATTTGACTGTTAAAAATAATTAAAAATAACTGTAAGACTAAAAAACCAAGCCTATACACAAACAATATCCTTATCTAACATATTAAATAATGTCGTTTACTTAATGTATATAGATGTGCTTTTAACAGTGGCATAATTAGAGTAATTCATTTTGATTATCTAGGTATAATTATAACTGTCCTACAGACCCTAATGTGTCGTACCTTATTTTAATGAAGTGATGTCCCAGAAATACGGACGATCCTTAACACATATTATGAACTGAGAGATTACATCCTTAACATACAATTCCGTAGTGATCTGACTGGAAGAATTTTGATTTTCAGATTTTTTATTTTATAAAAAGCGACTTATCAAAACATTGTTCATTTTCTGCAATTGAGAAATATACGAGTTTCATATAGTGGAAAAATATTCTTGCATTTTTTCAGTTGAATTCATATATAATAACAACGTGTTTTGAATTGGTATCGATTTATTTTTTCGTATTATTTTATTCTAATAATATATGTTTCTTATTGGATAGGAAATGTACATATTTATGATTTGTCAGAAATTTTCGTTTGATTTTCGAATAATATTTAAGACTTTTTTTTTTATATTTTCAAATAATATTTTTACTCGATATTCAGTCAATTTGCATTAAAAACAATTGTCTGGTATATTCCTTATTACTTATATCGGTTCATATTGTATTATATTATATTTTTAAAATTGTGAAACTCTAACCGTTTACATCAAAGGTGTTATAGGTGCGACTGCTGAAGAATTTGCGAAATTCGAAATGAAAAAAAATGCAAATAGAATTTGTGAACAATAGTTAAAATAGTTTATCAATAGTTAAATATAAAATTCGAAAATAGATACAAATAATTGAAATATTTATATTAAATATTATCTCAAATAATTAAAATATTTCTAAACCGAAAAATCAAATACAATTTGGGACAACCAAATTTACCAACGTGATCATTAACAAATTTTAATTTGAAAAATAAATAAAAATAGCAGCAATGACATATTTTCATGCAAAATGTTTTATGGTTTATTTTTTCAATGATCAATTGATCTGAAATTTTTACTAACATACTTGAAATTTGCAAAAAAGTGATTATTTGTATATCATATCTTTTATATTCAATTAAAACCCGTACTTGACAAAATATTTTTTGAGTTTGAGTGATATAAAGTGATATATTTATTTCCTCATCAAATTTCATTTGTTTTCATCATATACAGTACAGAATTGAGAAAATTTCAAAACCAACCGCAGACTTCGCAAAGACCTTACATAACAAAATGAACTCGACACAACATGTGTTCGTCGAAACATATTTCGCAGGCAAATATCAGAACTGTCCAAAAAGCGGCCATGGCGACTGTGTAATCATCACACAACAAAACAAGAACAAAAACACAAAAAAAATATTTGAAAAGCGCGGCTTTAATCCCTCGCGAAATGGCGACATATGCAAAGTAACGCATGACGTTCACACAAAGGGATAAAAGGTTCGCTTTTTCACTATGCAAAAGAGCGCTGTATGTACAGTGTCGTCGTAAAAGGGAGGTCGTGTGGTCCATGAAATTAAATTAATAGCGTTTCATTCACGTTTTATTAAGAGAACTCGACTTTTTCGATAGTGGAGGTATAAAAATCTGCTTCGATATTGTGCGAATTCTATTGTTAGACGAGTGTAAGGCGATACCGTTCGTTGTAGAGAGTTTTGCTGTCTATCTTATTAAGGATCCAAGATGCGGGAAATGTCGAGATTCTCCTGATAGAATAAAGTAACCGATGAAGTGGCTCTTCCATGGACGGATAAGACCGAGGACTCTCATGCGAATACAATATAAGATTGGATATCGCGAATATAAAAATTGCCGATTCATCGAATGTTTCATAATGATTTTATGTATTGAATTTGAATGTTATATTTAATAATGATTTTTATATTCGAAATTTGTGTTGAGCCTGCGCATGGCGCAATATGTAAAGTGCTGAACCAGCGATTCAAAGGTTGCTGATTCAAAAATCGTATGGATGAAAATCCCATTTGTTCGCTTTTCATTCGGATATCTCGCTAAGACTTTGAGCCTCATTTGAGAAAATATTTCCACTTTCGCCGAGATAGTTTTCCGGGAAATTCAGCTAGAATTATATATGACAATTGTTACACAAAAACAATACATGTCATAAAAAATTATCGATACAACTTGCATACATTTTTTTATTGAACATAAACATAAAATTGATCTTTTGATAATCTAGTTGAATCATGAATCTATTATATATGAATCACGGTTTATATAGAAAGGCATCACTTTATAATCGAAAGAAACAACAACGTTCAAAAAGATAATAACACAAAAAAGACCCAACATAATAAGAACATAATATATTCAGATTGAGCCGCACAAGTGGACGATTAGAAAACCTCATCTGCCATTTGCATGATTCTTAGAGACTTTTACTTTGAGGGGGTGGGTCACTTCACCACCGAAGGCCACGTTCCAAATTGGCGCCGTTTCGGGCGGCGAAATCGCGCGGGTTGCTCATTTTTTTATTCGGCGTCGTTGACTTTTTACGTCCGGGCTAAGCCTCGTTTTATTGCGGCACACGGTATGCTGTTTTGTTAAGCAAATTAAACGCCCCCGCGGGCTAAGCCTGCGAAAGCTTCTTAATTACGGCGGTGCTCGTTCTCGAGGAGAGAGCTTTCGGACCGAAATAGACCTCCGAGGTCGCTTTGGCAATCCGGCAGATCGTGTGATTCGTCACTCTGGCTTCCGAAGCGTTTCTTTGTTGCCGATGGACAGCCTTTGTTTGGGAGTTTGGCCGTTAAGGATGTGAAGGTTTGTTGATCCATCAAATAATCAGGTTGTATGGGGGAAAAAAGGAGAGAAAAGGAATCATTGGGTTGTAGAGTTGTGAATGAATGGGGCGGAAGGCGCTTGAAAAGATTGGAATATAGAAATAACGAATCTGATATCCATTTAAATGAAGATTTTTTAAACCCTTTGTTGATTGAGTTATGAAAAAATGGGAATATAAACGTCACTTTTAATTGTAAAGAATTTTTTTGTTTCAAAACCGACTTTATTGGACATTTCCATCATTTAATTTTACCGTAAAATAAATATTATTTTCGCGATTAGATTGACAGAAATTTCATACTACAATAATAGATGAATATTTTTCATTCATCTGAAAGGAATATAAATTGAAAATTTCTATCTATTATCTATGAGTCAGAATATACGAGAATAGTTTTTCAATTATTCGATTCAGTATAGCATGAAAAATAGTATTTTGAAATGAAAAAATGGACCGCGTGTAGTGGATGTATGTATAAAGAGTATGTGGATTGGCTTTTTACTGAAAATGTAAATCTAAAGAGGTGTGTATTGAATTTTAGTTCGAGCTTTGCTTATGCAAAAGTTCGCAAGCGGAACGCATACGTTCCGAACAGTGAATGGAAGGAAAGCAAATGAAAAATGGTTCGGTTACGTTTGTACGGTTGTGTAGTTCTTGATTAATTCGTTTGTGCTGTTAAGTGTTTGTTGGAAATTTAAATGAAAAATTTGAAATTTAGCGAGGGTCTATAAATAGGATTCGAAAATGTTTCGGTGTTTTAACTGATGGTTTATTTGTGAATAATGTTTTCGGAAGGTTGGTATTTTCTACGTTATATTTTAAGAAGTATAAAAAAACTCATTGTAAATTTCATATGCTTAATAGAAATAAAAATATGAATATATTCGAAGAATAACATTCACGCGAAGCATGTTATGTTATATAATTCATTACATTGAATTCCCATGCGTACTACAAAAAAAAATTCAATTAATTTAACTATCATAATTAAAAATATTATTTCATACATTTATGATGAGGTTTCATTGTACTATTTACGAAAAAAATCAATTATATTTTAATATGGTTTAGTTTTCAATATATATATTTTTATATAGAATAGCCTTTTATTGAAAATGAATGGAAATAAATTTCAACCATATAAATTTGTTTCGAGTTGATAAGAATTTAAAAAAGATAAATGTAGCAACAGTAAATAAAAGTGTTTAAAATGGTGTCCAATTTTGGAAATCTCAATTGTAGAGTGGTTTGTTGAATAAAAATTGAGTGCTGTTTGTTCATATCGAAACATTTCTGTCCCCGAAAATAAATCGGATGGTTTTGAAAAGGTGAAAAGGACTGAAAAACCCTTACAGAACAAAGGCACTGCTATTCCATTGAAAATGGCTTGTTGAGGCAAAAAAGGATGATTTCGCATTTACTTTGATATCAAGATCACTTTTTAGATATCCAAAGAGGGTTGAATTTTTAAAATTCAATATTAGAAATGTCAAATTTTTCCCGAAATTCGTGTCATTATAAATATATAATATTATATAATGTTGCGTGTCAGATAAAACTTCTTTCAAACGAAACAACTTGTAATATTAGAGTTAATTAACCGAAACAATTCGACGATTTCGTACCATTTGTGGTAATCGTTGAAAGTTCAAACATTTTCTGCGGTTTCCGAGATGAATTTATATAGTTCACAATTTAGCAAATGGATCTTTTGATGGATACGGGCGGAAATCTACAAACGAGGCACTAATATCTTAGCGAAATGTATTTTACGTTTCAAATTGAGCTATATAATTTTTCTGCTGGAAAATATGGGCAGTATTTTTAACTTTTCCAATCATATAGAAATAACACAATGAAGTAATTGTCAAAACTTTTTTGAAGGTTTTCACGTGCGGATAAAAATACGTACGAGAATATCCTCAGTTTTATTTCTTTTCTATTGATGTGATAAAAGTAAAATCTCGTCATTCTATCTTTTACAATCAATTTAACAACCAGAATGCTTCGGGAGAATTTTATTGCAAGAGATTCTCCAACTACGAGAGGTCGCCTTACAATTCTTTTGATAAACCTTTATAAAATTCGTGTCGACATGATATTATCCTTCACATCATTGTCCTTCCGTTTTATGTGGGTTCTTTATATTATATTGCCTACAATTTGCGTAGGTCATAACGAATAAGGACAAACAAATAACGAAACGCATTCAATAACGAAAAAAAGTAATAATATTAAATCGAAAGTCGTTAGTATAATAACAAATATAAGGTAATTTATTCTCAAATTAATTATTTTTTTAATATTCAATGAATAGGAAATGAAAAATTCAAGGACTCTAAACTCAAAGTAAATTTCGATTAATTAAAAATTCACGTTGATGCTATTTATTCGTTTTAAAAATTTATGCCACAACCGAACTTTTACGCCTGATATGAAATCTCAAGTTTTCGTGTTAACCTTATTTTATTCATTCCATTTTGTAAACTCAGGGCATTTCTGTACACAATTTCAAACTAATTGTGGCCAGTGAATTTTAAATCGAATCCATAAATTATTCATTAAAAATCTTCCGAAAATGAGAGACGGTTAATACAAATAATCGGGACTTGAGGAGGATTGATTCGAGTTCGGTACGAATTTTCAAGTGGTTTATTGAATTTCAAGTTATGGCGTTATTTTAGACATTCGAAAGCTTTTACGCGTCAAATGAAAATGAGGCTTTCGGCGATGATTAATGATTTTTATGGTCTAGTTTCGAAGTTTCGCCAGCGCTTAGACAATCCTGTTAGCTCTCCGCTAAAGCTCTATACACAAAGCGCCGCGGTATAATGAAATTTTCTAAGAAATTTCGACTCATCTCACCGCGAAAATGAAATTCCTCATTTCCATTTGTAGCACGATTCATGTTTACCTAGATAAGTATTGTTTATGTATGAGAATTTTTCTTTGTATTTGCCGGCATTGCGCAATCCGGAGTCCCCCGCGTATAAGTCCCCTATACGTAACATATTATATATTACTGTTTTCTTGCATTATTATTTTAGAGACGAATAACAAAGTTGTATGGAGAAAAAATGCGAGACGAGTATATAATGGAAACTGCCGAAGTCTGCGCTCCCTCGGGATCTAGCCAAGCAATAAAAAGAACTTTGTAAACGGTTTTACTCGACGCTCTGTCCAAAAATCGAAGCTTTTAAGCTTATCAATCTTTCGGTGTCGGAGTTTTACTAGTTTTCACCTCGCAGGAAAATTGGAAGTTTTTTTTTAGAATGAAACGTGTACTAAAATTATCCATTGAAAACGGTGGCTTTCATATTGAACTTTAGGATCGAGTAAATATTAATTTATATGAACCAAGTTTGAGGTTCTTTTATTGTTTTGAATAAATTTCAATCAACCATTCAAATTTTATACATTTCAAATGGAAAGTTGTTCATGAATATTTTGCATACTCATGCAAAAGTATCCAATATAATTCTTATACAAATCAAATTGAGAAAAATATCTTTTGAAACTCCTGTAGCTTAAGATTGTACATCGATAAAGGCGAAAACGCGAAACTCGTATATCGTCAAAAAAGTTCATCTGTGAAAATTTCATTTCAACTTTCCGATCTCGCTAACAAAGCGGCGACCTTTCATTGCGTCGCCGAAGATATAAAATTTTACACGTATGATTTTTTTTCAGCAAAATATTCACAACGTAATGGTGCTGTCATGCAAAGCGAGTGATAAGAAAATAGGTTCACAGATGATTTATAGCCCTCCTTTTAGTAATATAAGCCTAACCCGTTTATTGTGTTTTAGCACATCGGAGTATCCATCATCGTGCGGGGTTTTCAAAAATAACACAATATTATATATGCCCTGAATGGGAGTGGCACAAAAAAAGACGCTTTGCTTTTCTTTCGGAAAAAGTGGACGGCCCTTTTGAAAGTCGCTCGACTCGAATAATTGATCCCGTTGAAAATTGATATCTTTTCATCGGCGACCTTTTGACGGTTGAACGCGAAAGTTTTTGCGGCGCTTTGGACGTTCATTTTGAACCCATCAGGCCACTTTTGGCGGGTCATTTTTCATTTTGACGTGGATTTTAGCGTGTTTTGATTTTTATGGGCGATGAAACTATTTTACATATGTGGATGTTGTTGGCGTGTGATGAAATGATAATATTATTTGCTTTTCTCGGAAAGTTTAACTTGATTAAGCAATTCTGAAAATTTTGTTACGTTCTTGGTCTATCTTATACAATTGCGCTATTATAATGAATTTATTTTTTATATAAAATTATATTTTTAATATGAAATTTAGACAATTTATAAATGGAAGACAGTAAGAAAATTGGATGGACAATATATAATAAATGAAAGTAAAGATGTTCGAGATTAATTGAATCGGATATTATATGTAACATTAATAGACATCGTTGTCCAATTGTCTATAAACTCATATATAAACTATTTGAAAAATAATATTTTTTACTACTACAAAATTTCAAATTAAAATTATTATAAATTAATATGTGTATTACATCAATTTTATTTCAAAAACACAGGTGAAACTTTAAAAATCTTTTACTAAATTTTATTTATTAAAAAAAAAAACAAACCAAGAAAGGATATATGGTATAAAAAAACGATGGATTTGTAGTCGATAGAGCTAAATTACACAATCGATTTACAAAAACTCAAAGGAATCGAAATATTAAATAATATTTTTTCATTTTATACAAAAAAAATTGTATTCAATATAATTTACATTATCAGACTGCACCTCAAGAAAATTATCGCGGCTCTCCATGTTTTCACTTTCATTTAAGTGTGAAAAATGGTCTTTTTCTGTTGCGGTCTAATTGTGACGCCGACTCGACGTCCCCGCTTTAAGGCTTTAATATCAATTACTTGTCAGTTCGTGGATCATTCCGAGCTCGACAAATATCACTTTAATTATGGCAGAGGCGTGCTTTTATTGTTTTCGCTTCGTTGTTGCCATAGTGCGCAGATGAGACCTAATAAATGGGTTGTGCGGCGTCAAAGGTCGGAGTGCTATCTATTCTACGACCTGAGGATAGTGTCGGGGTTTTCTCGGGAAATTGTGGAGGTTCTTTTAAGTGCTCGGAACGAGTTTCGAGGGAAATTTTTATTTGGCGATTCGGCGATCGATCCATTGGAGTTCTCGGAAATTTCATTTATTAGTTGAGAGATTTGATTGAAGTATTAATAATCTTTTGTAGCGCGATGAATGAAATATGAAATCGAGTAATAATGAAATTAGTTTTGGGAGTAAATTAAATTTTCCATCGTGTTCATTAAAAATAATTAGATGATTATTTGTGGAGAGTCCATTTAGAAATTTTAATATTGAAAATTAATGCCTTTATGTAATATTTCTGTCGATATTTTTTTTTTATATGTACCTACGTAATACAATATTATATTTCTTATTGCGAAATTAATAGATACACCTTGTTTCCGGAGCAAAGCTAACATTTCAGTAATGTTATTGCAGATGCATTAATGTTATATTATATAAATATTGTATTATAATTGTAGCAGTTTAATTATAAATCAAATTAAACAATCATTACGAAGTGTGTAATTTTGTCGGGTGACGAAAAACAAACATGCTTTGAGCAAACGGATGCTTTGTAACTTTGTCGTTTTCTCATTCGAATCAACATTTATACAATAAACTTTAAACAATACGAATCTAAAGTTGGGCACAAAGGACATAAATACAACGCACATATTTGAAGGTTTCGCTTCTAAAACGATCTTCCCCTTTGCAGTGATGCCGAATCATGTGATTTTCAACAAACACGAAAATTCATATTATTTCAAGTAATACATAAAAATAATTTTTTCATCATATAAAATTAATATAATGTATTTTTTCTTTTAACGAAAAATAAATATAAAATATTGAAATTCAGAATACTGAAACGTACTTAAACCTCGCAAAAATGCTTTCACATTTCAAGTGCGTGGGCACTCGAAACTCACATCGACATCACTACAAAACACATCATTACACAAGCACACGACAATCATTTTGCGAAGAAAAGGCTTTCATGAGACGTAATTACACCTACGGGCGCCGAGCGTGAATTTTCCGAGCTGAAAAATCGCCGTTGCGAATTTTCCGCAACGAGCGAACGCCTAATGCGATCATTGGGCAATTCTGGAGCGAATTTCCCGCAATGATATGTTGCTGTCGTGCATTTTGCAAAAAGCTTTTCGTTACCAACAGCTCGACTGTCATATCTGTCTTCTTGGTGATTGTGGGTGACGACGTCGCAAAATTTTAACGTTCACCGTCGTAAAATCGAGCCACTTTGAGACCTGTGTGGGTTGATTAAAATTTTATGCATCGTATAAAAATTAATTCAAAATGACGAGGGTTGATTATGGTACATAATGATTTTATTGTTCGAGTTTCAAATTATGATGATATGTCAATATAAATTTTTATTATATTGATAATTATTTTACAATTAGTGAGTTTATCACATATTATGTTTAATAATGAAACACTGTATTAAAATTAAATTTTCAAATTTACACACCGATGTTTCCATGCACTGATTAAATACAAGCAAAAAGCTTCGGCAAAAGAACATAATACGGCTTGCTTAAATTGAATTAAAATTCGATTTCCCATCTCTCAAAATTGAAAATTCATATATAATACAAGCAGTTAAGCGAATTAAAACGTAACGCTTTTCGCTTTAACAACGCGATTCGGTTCCCGTTATTAATTTAGTGAGTCGCTGTACCAGAACACGATCCACGATCCCAAGAATCAGATGCTGTAATTCGATCCAGAATCCGTACTAAAATCTCCAGGAAAAACCTTCACTGAATATCTGCAGGGATTAAAAAGCGAGGGCTCGTTTTCGCGCGCTCTTTTTAAATTATTCACAGCCCATTCGGCCGCACACGTGTGAACGGACGTGCCCGACAAACGTTGACCATGCCATTTTTTTTAGATTTTTATGTGTTGTGTAGTGTGTGTTTTTAGGTTTTTTTTTTGAAAAATCCGCAGTGCTATGTTGGAAAATTTGAGATTCGCGTAAAAAAGTAGCGCTAAGTTTGCACTCGCGAACAATGTTACGTTGTTTGCTTGTATGTTGTTAAAAGTGCGGTATTACGATTTTTTTTTTATTTTGTTTATTCGTATGTCGTAAGAAAATGTAATTAGAACGATAGCTGCAAAAGGTTTTATGCATTTTATTTTTATATTCATTAGAAAGAATACATATAAAAAGTGATGGTATAATGATAATAGGCCGAGCGAATGATTTTGTTCTGGTATGGCTTCTAATTATTATTTTTAATTGAAATATTAAAAGTGTTATGTCAAAAAACATTCATCGTTATGTATAGCTTATGTAATTTACATAGCAGAAAAAAGTTTTTCGTTGCCATTAAAAGTTCAAGCATTTTTTTATCACATGTGCTCTCTTATTAGTAACAAGATAAAGATAATTCTCAAAGAGTTTGAATATTAAAAAAACGACCATTACTTAATAATTTGAATTAACATTCGTTATATTATTACGAAATTTGTCGCTTAATTTTAATGAACTGTAAAAATAGTGCGTCTTATAAGGCTAAGCTATTAACACTATATTGTTGAAACATTTATCAACCTTGACATTTTCTACAGGACAATTTTATTTATTCATGTATCCATAATGCTTATCTACCGTCCACTACGTCCGTCACCGTTCTAAAAAAAGACCACGTAATAAAAGGTAGTATGCAGCTCCGAAACAGAAAAAGATAAACCCGAAAGGAACATACGTAAAAACACACCATAAATCTGAAAGGTTTCACCGGCGAAATATGCTGCAGATTTTTTTTATCACTAGCGTAAATAATGCGCGCATTGTTTATACGATACAAAATACAATAAGCGTCGCCACATTTATCAAACATTTCGTTTTAATTCGCGATTTATTCGGAGCTTTCGAGCTTTACCACGCCGAAATCCGATGTCGTCCGAAACCGACCAAATTACAATTTTGATTCACCGTAACCTCCATCAGGAGAACTGTCAGACCTTTTGCAGACGACGCCGACGAACGGCTCGTCCATAATACATAAATATTATTTATTTAAATTTATTCGAAGCACATTCGAGGCAAAGCTCGCGGAAAACGCGGGCGTGCGAAAATCCTTCCCGCGATTTTCCGAAAAGGAAAACTCGAGGAAATCTGTACGGTAGCCATTGTCGTTCAAAGGACGCGCCTTAATTAAAAACACACTCACCTGCAGGTTCCAGGATATTTGTCTTGCTTAACGCTGAAAGCTGAAAGTTACGGCCTGTCTTTGTCGTATTCTATTGGATTCGACGTAGCAAGAAAAATATTCGAACCGAGTCCGAAAGTATAAAAAATTGTATAATAGAATATTGAAATTTTTTTATGTAAGCGATGTAATATTTAACTCGAATCGAAATGTATATTTTATTATCAATTTCAAATTTATAATAGCAATTCGAAAGGTATAAAGTGTATTTTTCAACGTTACATAAATTTTTATCCTTTCAATCGAGTCCCAAAGGAGTCATCCTTAAACCCAAGCTGTTCCATTCACTGTGAGATATCGCGCTAATTACAACAGCCAAACTTTTTGAAGAATTACGTTCCACTCCGATACCATAACGATTAATATTGGTTTCGAGACGGTGTCGAATAAATTTTGATGAAAAAAATATTTCATCCGAGTTTTACGACTCGAGCGCGTGTATGCCATAGGGAAAACTCGTGAACTCTATGAGGAAAACCGTATAGTTTGTTCGCGTTATATACGACGAAATAACGAAAATTAGAACACACGACGCAAAATAAATATGGCGTAATAAATGTTTTTAGACACGTATAGTCGACCCTCCGAATATGAATTTTTTATCGGGTTGATACAATGGCTTCCGAGCTCCATTCGCAAACCGTAATTTCCACGGAGCAAAACAACGGGAATTGTCCGTGAACGTTCCGGAATATATAAAAACGATAAATAATAACACACCGTTTCAAATCGAACGATAAGGAGCGTAGCGAACGATGCCGTTACGACGGGGTGATTCGTCGATTTTACGCTCGAATTTTATAGATTTCGAATCGGTTATTACTTAGAACTTTAATTGAATCAATTACGCCGAACAAACTGTATTCACTTAAAATTTAATCGCCCTAAGCGTCGGATTAATACAAATTAAATGGCGCCCTACGCGCGGAATTCTCACAGCCGAATTAGGGAATTGTCGCTTTCTGACATCGTCCCGTGGAAAAACAGCAATAATTACAGAAAGAAATCTCTATATAAAAAGAGGATTGTCTTGAAAAAAAAATGTAGAAAAAAGCCGAACGTTGGGATCGCGAGAAAACTCTAGAGGATGGATTGAGCCTTTATCCCAACCGTCGAGCTTTGACCGACTCAGAACAAATACTCACTATAAATAACTCGCACTATAGCGTAAATATTTATACTGATGTTAGGTTAACGGAATTGTCTTGTGTTTTTTCTACGAGCTTTCCACGTCAAAAATAATAATGTTACATCCGATTTGTTATACGAGCTCCGAATCTGATTCGAAATAAATAATTCATCGATTGCGGACGGGTACATCGTGCGAATAATGACACGTTACAAAAATTATACGATAAATATCGCATTTGAATGTCAACGGGCTATCCCACGTGAACGTATGAATATTTTAAACCATGCGTCATGTCTTTGAAAAAAACGAGATACGAATGAATTATTATTATAATTTGATAACATATACTTTTGTGTGGAGAGAAAAAAGAGGGTTTTTCCCTTTCGAAACTGACTGTTTGGATGATTAATTTAGTTGGAAAACTTTTATATTTTGAACAATGGAATTTTCGGTAACGTGACTTATTATATATTCGTATTGAATATCTGAAGTAGATTTAACGGTATTACGATTTCGAAACTCATAAAGGTAACCCTTTTATATGGACGACCGATTTTCAGAGCAATTACGTAGTATACTTGTATGAAAATTATTAAAAAAAATTAGGAACACCTCGCATTAATTTCGCGCGCGAAATGAGGAAAGCCGAAAAAAAAATACGACCCACAAACTAATCGTGCAGGCGAGAGAGCTAACGGCGGAGCTAATTTAACTTTTAAAAAGTTAATCGCAAACATTACAAAAGGGAGGTCGAGGGCCAGTAACGGAGACCATCAAACTGTGGTCCGCAGCACATACGTACTATAGCTCTGGGGGTGGATTCGCAAAAGTTTTAATGCGACCCATCGAAGCTTCAGTTTTACGTTTTGCAAAGCTCGTTCGACACCTTTTATATGTATGTATTTTTTTGTTTTTATACTTTCTGATCCGCTGCTTAAAAATTACGTCGGTACCGAAATAAATTTACTTTCAATGCGGTTTTCAACGAGGCGTGTAAATATCGAACGCTGATTGACCGATTGAGAAATCATTTTTTAATTGGCGGAAAATTATTCATGTTTTTCGTGCGGATGAATATGCACGCTATCCGTGAATATGCATCGCTTAATAATTATTTATGATTGCGAAACTTTGATGTTTAAAAAAAAAATAGAAACAGGAATACGTGGGTGAAGAGCATGATCAGTGATGTTGCGGATTGTGTAAAAGATTGAAATACAAATATAGTTTCATATGTGATAAATATAATCAATTTAAAAGAAAACTAAATGAATTCCGATTAAATGAGATTAAATGTTGAATGAAAATATCATATAAAACAAATATTATAGAAAAGACCCAAACCAAAAACACACAACGAATTATTATCTTATATAAAAATTAAATAAAAATAATACATCGTTTTGGATATTAAATAATACATTTTTTCAATGATAATATATGATGCAATTTTTACATAACCGCATCGCTCTTTAACGTGTTTGAAAGAAGTTTTGCAAATAAACGCTTGTGTGCCGGTTCAGCGTACAAAGCAATCTAACAAAAGGCAATAATCCTTTAAAGATTCGCAATTTAACGGTCTCGTTAAGGCTTAACGATATTCAGATGAGATTAGTTCAAACATTTTATTGTTGCGCTGCGAGATCTCGCCTCTTAATGGTGTTTGTCTTTGCAGCGTTAATTCCGAAATTTCAATATGTATTCGCGAAAATAAAAACATAAATTTTTGAATTTTTTGTCGCACGCTTATTTTTGTGGTTCCTGAAGTATTGAAATATAGCGTATAGAATTTAATGTAATACATTTTAAGCGAAAATATGTTCAGAATTTATATACGACCATTCGTCTTCGTACACTTGAAAAGGGTCAATTTTCCCGGTTGGTGAATAGTGTGAATACGAAATCGTATTATTACGCTTATCCGTCCGCAAATGAATTTTCCAAAAATAATAATTTTGATACGTTCACATACGAAATTTTACACAAGCACATTTCAATTTCCGAACGTAATATTTTCCCATCGAAAAACTGCGATTTTATGTCGTGTTATTTATATAAAAAAGTACTTTTTTTAACTACGATATTTCGTTTTCATTAGTCTAATGGTGATAGACGTGCACGCGGAACATCTATTTGAATAATAACATATTGTCAAAACCTTCGCAACGTGATGGAACTAATGTGTTATGGCCATACCTTCAATTGAATTAAAAGTAGTTAATTTGCTTATCTCGTGTGTGTTAAATGAAAATAAAAACACACTATAATCCCGAAAGCACTGTTGCACGAGATAACAAATTGTATAGAACAATCTAGGACAGGAATCGGCAAACTTTTTTCGGAAAGGGTCAAATTATAAAAATTTGAGACTCGGCGGGTTGAACGGTAAACATGAAGATTTTACATAAGTAATTCTACACAAAAAGCAACAAAAAAAAGACTCGAGATTAAAAAAAGTTAAACTAATCAATCTAGAAATATTATAATAATTTGAAAATTCAAGTGCTTTCTTCAAAAAAATATTTTTATACACAGGTTATCAAAAAAGTAACTGTGATTGAATAGCGCCGCAGGCAGTTTTTTATTGATCAAATCTATGTTGTCGATAACAACGTAAAAATTTCTGAAATATATAATTTTGGAGAACGATTATTTCTAATTAAAGCTTCTCAATTATTTAGTTAAATGAATTTTGAAGAATGGAAATCTTTTTTGTGCAAGACCCAAAAAAAGTTCAACAAAAAGTTCAGAAAATAAATTGGCTGCGATTTTATTTTTAAAGAAAAGAATTTCTAAATTGGTTTTAAATTTTTTCACGTAAAAATCACATAAACCCGCGAGCCGAATGAAAACAGGCAGCGGGCCGGATTCGGCCCGCGGACCGGAGTCCGCCGATACCTGACTTAGGGCACATTTCGTTTAAGAATAGACGCCGCCCGCTTTCTCGACCATTTCGCAAGATCACGCCCTATTTAGGACCTCGCTTGCTGCGAAAATATAAAATTTCGCGAGACAATGTCTGTTTCGAGAGGGGGCCGTTAACGCGCCAAGTACAAGACCGCGCAAATTCGGCCCCATTGTACGGCGGGCGTTATTGAGCATTTCGACATTTGTAAAACCGACACGTCGCCAGACGGGGCGAGGAATAAAGGGAGCTGGTGCAAGATGGTCGGACCGTGATAAAAAAGAACGTCCCCGAAAGGGGAAACCGACGGGGAGGTCGCCGGAAAGGAAAAAAACCGGAGTCGTGGAAAATACGAAATGCGAGCAATCACCGTTTCGCGCCCATAACTGGCTCGCTGGCTGCGGCGCGCGTTTCGAGGACGTTTTCATAATTTTGAAACGAATCCCACGTTTCGTGTCTATGATTTTTTTTTTGGTTTTGATATAATCAAGTTTGGGAATACGCATCGGGAATTTCAATATTGTTCTTTGCTCACTGGGATGTTTTTATTAAAGTGGTTTTTTTTCGTGGGAAAGTTGGATCGGGATTGGTGATTTTTAGATTTTTTTTTATAAACTAGCGCATTCGGGCTAATTTCACCGGCCCGATTTTATGATATGATATGGTATAATATTGTTATAAAATAATTTTCGCTTAGCTGTCGATGATTAGTGTACGATGTCATATCGTCTTGTTGAAATCAGGTTAAGTGGCGTTAAGGAAAATTGTTTAAGCAGTTGTAATAATTGTTGTCGGCATGTTGTGACTGCAGCATCACGATCTAAAGGGATATTTATTGTGATGCGTTCTTCATTTATGAAAAAGTAAGGCTCGATTACTCAAAATCAGTGTAAAGAAATTTCATGCAATATCATCACTTAAGATATCTTTTGGTATCCTTAGTATTATATTATACCACCTAAGTATTCCAGTTGAGATATTACAACTAATAATGAGGAATTTTTTTTTTTTCATAATACATTCTTTTTGAAAAGTATAATACATAATTTAAAAAAAATGAAAATTTTGATTTCTGTCCCTTAAATGATACAATATATTTGTTAGATTTTATCAATATTTTTTCTGTCGGGTTTTTTATATTTTTAATGAGGGTTCCAAAAGTTTCCGTTTTTCTGTCACTTCACCTACAAAAAGACTCAATTCGCACAGTCACAAGAAAAAACGCATACGAAAAAAATTCCAATTAAATCCCATGCAATTAGTATTCGATACGGCGACGAGATATAAAAAGAGGCTCTCCAAGGCTTTTCCATCCACTATCATATTTCCCAAAGCCATTTTTCGTGGTCCCACACTCCGTTAACGCTAACGAACTGTGGCCATCGCGAGCGGTATACACCCCCACCTAGTTACACATAACATTTTCGCCACTTTCGCGGCGACGTTAATTGGATGAGGAAAGTTTTCATTCGACAAGAAACTCGAAGACTTGTTTATAAGCACGTCGCATTAATGAGAGCGCGCGGTCGTTAAGTCCACAAACGCGAACGATATCGACTTTGACGTTTTGACTCCTGCTTGCTTGCTTGTTGGTGCCTCGGGCTTGTCGTGGGTGTTGCTTGTCGTACGGGATTATATCTGGGAAAATAGGTTCGAGGGAAAAATATGGAAAATAATGTAATATTAGATGTGCGGGCGAGCGGATCAATGTCCTATTAATAATACATTTCGTTCAAGATGAAAATTTTCGACACTGTTTCCTTACGCGGATGTTGATAAAATTGTCTTTCTGTCTAATTATTGAAGATGAATACAAACGAGAAATTGCTGAGAAGAATGGGTTTCGTTTTATATTTTTATAATTCTATTCTAAAGAAAGATTTCTTAATTTATTTTCCGTTTGAAAGAAATGAAAATAAAAATTGAACGGAACGAGATGGATTTTTTTATGCATTAAAACAAAAGACTTTATTAGGTATAAATTCGACTGTGATTCATAATGTAGTAAATGACTATTTAAAAAAAAAAATTCAAAAGGTTTTCGTTTACGTCTCATTATCTGAAAATTTTATTATCATATTTTTTCTGAAGAAAATCCTTTCAACAGATATGAATTCTCTTATCGACAATTCCACAGCAATATTATCAAGTTTACTAGAAAACGGCAAAAACGGTGCACACGATCCCAGAATAATGCCTTCACCGAACACTTGACCCATTTTTTTTTCTTCAGCGCTAAAACTAGAAGTGCGCTCTCGAGTCCAAGTAGGACCAAAAGCAAAACCTTTGTAAACATTCGTGCCGTTTACCGTTATTTTTCCAAGACCGTTTTATATTTTCTTCCCCCAGCAGGAATCGAACCCTCAGCCTGTTTTTATTATGTGTCAATTTTCTCCAGGAACGGCCGGTCGTTATCCTGGGTGATGTAACTAACGAGTTAAAGCGGTCCTTTTTGTTTTAGGGAATCGTGATTTCGATTCGTTCAACTAATTCAGCAAGACGTGCTGTCAGCTTTCGCCCAGAAGGCCGTGTTTAACTTTGACCCAAAACACGAGTTCGCAATCTATGATATCGAGTCGATATCAAATTATGGCGGACGAAATGCGAATAGTGGTGTGTGTGTGTATGTCGGGAGTTTCGAGATGAAGGAAGGCTAACGATGGATTGATATGTTTTACATTATGTTATGTTATGTTATGTTTTATGAATGGAATGATTGCTGATTGAATCGCAAAATCTAAAAAGTTCATCAACTATAATTAAAATATATTGAGTGTTCTCAATTAAAATTCTCTCAATTCATTCAGATGAAAACAGATATTCGGGAAAAGATAAAACATTACAAATAGATGAAGTAATATAATAAAAAATACTATACTTTTCAATGAAAATTATATGAAATGCTGTTTCTTCAATAGAATGTATGTATTATATAAGATATAAAATAGAACGACCCTATTTTAGATCGAATATCGTGTATAGAGGAAGATGCTCTTCAATCATGAGATTTTATTACAATTTTCTCTGCGTTGAAACGTCTCCTGGATACACTGTAAAAGAGCATAACAATCGCTATGAAATAAAATACATGACGGATTTTTGTCGTAAAAATATCAAATAATGAGTCCGGGACCAGAAATCCGCTAAACATTTATAATAATTGACAATATTATTCACTCTTTCCGTACAATCTATTTTTCGTTGTTTTATATATGTAATATTTTAGTACACATTAATTTTTTTGGAGAAATTCAAAATTTTTTAATTAAAATAACAATTTTACAACTTTATTATGTCAAACTTGAATATAACATGTAAACGTTAAATTCTATCGTAATGTAGATTTTATGAAAAATTTTAAAAACACTGACGTACATAGTATAACGAATAATTTTTGACCATAAAGCATATTCTCAGACATTAAAATAGCAACCATAACGACGAACTTTATAGTGTGAAAGCTAAAAATAAAAGAGTACGTGCGCATCTTTTCATAAAGCTCTATACATAAAGTGCTCATTTAAAAGGGTTTCAGCTTTAACTCATTCATAGTTTAAAGCTTTGTTATGTTTTAGAGAAGCTAACAAAATCCAAAAAACCAATTTTTAAAGATCTGCACAACATAAAACTTGAATACGGACTAAAAAGTTGTTTTTCAACGACTCGAATCTTTCTAGGAATGTTTATTTGATGTGGTGCGTCCTTGAATACATTTTATTTTAAATTTACTTAAATATCCAATGTTGTTTATGAAAAGAAAATTTTATTTTACTTTTATACAAATTGTGTAAAGAGTGCTACTCGAGTGAATAAAAATATACAAAGTAGTAAAAATTTTGAGAATACACAATTAGTACAGATTTAGTTAAGTGTTGTAATATTTTTTATTTATGTATAATTTGTCGAAATTACACTTATTAATTTTCTCTTTTTTTGGCATAATTTGAATATTATATTGAACCGAAATTTATGAAATATTTATTTATAGGGTTTTTTTACTTTTAACATTTATTTTTTTATAGTAAATAGGCCAGATGTTAATAAAATCGGCTGTGGTTTTGTCAAAAAACGGAAAACGATAAAATGTGAAAACCCTATTGTGTGAATCCGAAATTTGTACCCAATTTGAATATTTAATTTATAAAATCAAAATAGTTCATTTGTTATTGTCACCAGACGTCATGTAGGCAAATCCAGTAGTTAGTAGGTAATAAGAATTATATTATAGACTTTAATTGTATACGCATAAAGACCATATTCGTGAAAAATTCGCGAGCGTCGTTCGAACGACAGACGAACGGACACACACACAGAAACCCGCGATTAGGGAATTTATAGAGATGACAGTCAAATTTATCACAATTTAAATTTTTATATGTAATTTCAATATTAAAAATTTTCGGAAGTACATTTAATAATTAACGAAAAGACAAAAGTTATCTATAAAATATTGTAATTAGTAGTTGTACCAAACTAAAAAAGCATTCATAAACTTTATCATTTAACAATGTAAAATATTTATATTAGCATTAAAAATTAAATCCTCAAAATTTATACACAGCTTAAAAAATAAAATAAAATATTCGATTTATATTTCACAAAAAATTAAATCCCCCCCAAAATCACACAACCATCATACCCCGCTTAGAAACCTTCGCACCGCCCTAAAAACACTAATCCGCCAAAAAACCCTTAGCAAAAACCGGCACGACAAAGAACACACACACTTATTTATATATATATACACATACACACCCACACACACATCGCAAATACCCGGACATTCGGCGACATCCATTGAATATTCGGACCGTCCGTCTAGGACAAACAAAGACGTCTCGCTCCTCCAGTGTACACACACGTGCGCTCGGCCAAATTAAGTTTGCGCGGACTCCGACGCGAATAAACGGCGATAAGCGGAGGCTTTTCCGCCAGGAAAATGCGTCTCGTCCGCCGAAAGGAAAATCCGCGGGGGAAAAGCGCGGGATTTCGCCGCTTTTCAATTATTCAGCGCGTGTCTGGCGCGAAAGGGGCGGTTTGATTCAGACGTGTCTGCGGGTCGTGTATGATGTGCGCGCTGCGTTTTTTATTTACCGGGTAATGAATTAAGTTTTCATTTGGACGTGGGTGGGTTTATGGGGTTGTGTGTGTGTGTGTGTGTGTGTGTGTGTGTGTGTGTGTGTGTGTGTGTGTGTGTGTGTTTGTGTTTGTGTGCGCGTTGAAAAGTCGGGTTTATTGGGTGGACGTTTCGTCGAGTTTTCTAGGTTGTACGTGAAGTTTTTTTTTAGTCTAACATGGTCCCAATTAGAGAAGTGCTAGTAATGTTTTTTATCTGTTGTTTTTGGGGTTGAATTTAATTTGTTTGCGAATATGAAATCAATATTTTTATAATTTTTTTTAAATCGAAAATGCGTTTGAACAATAATATAAATAAAAAAAAAAACATATTGTGCTATATTCTGTATTGTATCGAATGAATTGACAAAATATGTAGTGAATATCATCAATTGAACGTAAATTATTTTCATAATGAATCATGAAAATCAAAATTAATGCAAAAATTATTCAATTTTAATATATTTACTAAATAAATGAACCGGAAATTCATTAGCATATAACAAATTCAATAATTAAACATTTCGAATAAATTTTTAATTTTATTTATTTACTTGAACTATTAGTACTCAATGATTATGCTTTTTCAATATTTATTAAAAAAAAACCGTACTCAAAATAAATCCCCTATTTATAATAGTGAATTTCTGTGTGTGTGTCCGTGTATTAGTTCGTTCGTTCGTTCGTCAGTTCGTATGTCATTCGATGATGCTCGCGACTTTAAAACGACGCGTCGATACGATTATTTTTTGCGTCTATAAAATTATTCTAATATGGTCTTTATGCGTATACACTTAACGTCTATAATATCATGTTTATGAAATAAAACGATAAAATTGTAGAAAACGTGAACGGAATATACGTATCTATTGATTTACGTAATAGGGAATAGTGTCTCTACCTAACGCGTATGCAATACGGCATATATTCGTTCAAATTTGTAAAAAAGTGTCGATTGGCTGCATGTTCGTTGGGAAAGCGTCTC